>JAQQAE010019077.1:0-11026 GCA_029823295.1 Pseudamia nigra | reverse complement strand
TTGTCTATTTTAAGGAAGGCATTAGGGAGGGCACTCCTTAGATTTTTTGGACCAAGTATCATAACTTCAGTTTTATTATCGCTCAGAAGGAGAAAGTTAGAATCATCCAGGCCATAATATCTTTTAAACAAACATGGAATTTTATTGACACAGTATATAATTCATCTGGTCTCATGTAGAGATAAAGCTGTGTGTCATCAGCATAACAATGAAAACCTAAGCCATGTTTTCTTATGACGTCACCTAAAGGCAGCATGTAAAGTGTAAAAAGTATTGGTCCTAGTACTGAGCCTTGCGGACCGCCGTAGTCAACTTTAGATTGAGTGGAATTCCTGGTAATTAAAGTTCCTGGGAATGTTGGAGGAAAAGGGGCTTAGCTACATGTACATATTATGCAGAGTTACATATGCCTGCCAAATCATGCCGCAATGATGCCTTGTACTGGCTAGCTACACCGTGCCGCATGTGAGACTGAACATACCGGTGTGACCACAGTAGAATGTTGCAGCAGAAGACACTCACTTCTGCGACTCACTTGATGTCCATCAGTGTGCACCCTCATGTCGCACGTCGGTTCATGGATATGTGACGAGCCAATGTCCGCCTGAATGAGGACACTGAAATAAGATAAGCTAACAGCAGTTACAAAATTTTCGCTTTCAAAGTTAGAGCTAAGTGAGATTTAGCAAACAGTGTCATTTCGCTCCGTAAGACAAACCTTACGTCTGTGTTTCTGCTGAATGTGTAGTAAAAGTATATGACACAGTAAGTTTTTCTAAAGGTGTTTCCCTTAAGCATCTTCAGATCCTGATGGAAATTCTGAATGTCATTTTATGTCTTTCTGGTGAATTGTTAAAGCATCAGTTTGTGACCCTCCTAAAAAAAAAAATCAAGAATATACATATGCAGTGGTGCCTCAGCTAAAAAATTTAATCTGTTCCGGCGTCACATTCATTGGGCGAATCATTCATTAGCCAGAGCGAGTTTTTCCACAGGATACATGTAAAACCAATTAATCTGTTCTGGACCAATGAAAACTAACATATAAAGTATGTCTCACACACCCGTACGTGCACATGTATTGATTCACAAAGACATTTACCAGAGGAGGATGAGACGGAGATGCCATTTTTTTTGGGCCCCATGATGAAAAACACAGAATGAAGCAGTATTTTAGGTGAAAAAAGGCAAATATACAGCGCGGAGTTCACGTTAACGTTTAACTCGGCCGAGATAGACCCGGAAGTGAAGTCTTTCGTGTTACAAAAAAATCATAACTTGAATCACGAAAGTCGTAACCTGAATCCTTCCCATAGCACGAAGTTTGTAACCCGAATCGTTTTTGTTGGCTGGGACACAATTTGGCCAATGGTTTTATCCATTACCTGAAAATTTCGCTAGTAGAAGCAGTCGTTACCCGGGGCACCACCGTATATATACAAAAATAGACACAATCAACAGAAATGACATGGCAACAGGCGGCAGTGGCCTAGGGGTTAGAGAAGTGAGCCTGTGGGTCACAGGGTCGCCGGGTCGAATCCCCGGGTGTGAAGGCTACCATCATCATCATCATCACTGTGGGCTGTTGAGCAACACACCACCGCTTACAACACCACCGCTCCACACCGCTTACCAGTGAAAAACTGAACAGTGCAATGAAAAGAATAAAGAAAAGACAAACCGAAAAAAATGCTCATAACAACCCGACTGATGAGCGGCAGGTCAGCTTTGAATATCAATAGTGCACTGTATAATTCCCTTAAAGGTCATGTTGTATGGGACGTGTGTTCATGTACTGGCAGGTAGTGTTAAACAGTGTTGTTTTTGTTAGTTGACAGAAAAGTGACACTGAGCCACTGAGGAACAAATGTTCATTATTTTTACAGGTAAACAACTTGACTCTTCTGTGGCCTATGGACGTGAGGGGCGACGCCGTGTTCAGCAAACAGCCAAGGCAGTTGTTTGAATGCATGTACTGTATGTGATGCATCTGTGTCACGGGGGAAACAAGCGTCGGCTGCACACGGCAGTTTAAGAGTTTCTGCTGGATTTTATTGATGAAGATAGGACGTGAGGAGGCTGCTGGAGGCCATGCGCCATTCGTGCTGCATCTTTTGAATGATAAACAGGCAGCTAAGTGGGAAATCCCCCCGTGTCTTTCAGAGTCAGAGGTATGAGGTAACAGGTACCGAACTGTCTGTGTTTACCACCAGTGGGTGACAGTTAAAATGGTTGTATAAAACCCATAAAACCTAAAGGTGGGCGTTTGATGTATCGACAGCCAACAAATGAAATGTCTGATTCCTTAGATCCACCCTTCTATCCAAATATGATCACTTTTGTCTCCAAAAAAGAACAAGATGACAACTGTTAAATGTGAGTTAAGGCATTAACAGTAGGAGTCCGCCGACCGAGGTGCGACGTCAATATGGCGACGGCCACTTTGATATACAGTCTATGTCCTCCTCTACACTTGCTGTCACTGTACTCAGCCTGAGCCAAACTTTAAAGATCTATCCACCCAGGGCTACCTCATCTCCACTCAGTATGATGGATGTGAATGCTCTTCATACAATATATCCCCCTTAGACTTTAAGTTCTCGGAAATTGCCTTTTTGTGGATTCATGAGTGAGGGCATTGAAAGCCTCCCAGCAGTGCTTTCACCAAACATTTTTCAAAAGATGTTTGTGTCACCGAGCTCATCTAACTCCCCACTCAGCCATCCCCTTCCAACCTACAGCTTTCACCCAATCACAATAAGGTGAGGAACCCGTGGGGGTCAGGGGAAGGGACTGCATCCACTCTGTCCACTGCCTTTAACCAAATGTCATTATGCTTTTCATCACACACTAAACAGCTCTCTTTTCACTGAGAATCCCTATTAATGAAAAGTAGGTCAAGTGCAGAACTACAAAAAAAAGCCGAAATCTCCCACCCCTGCGCTACCCTTGCCGCCAGCCCGACCCCGTGGAAAAACGCGGCGCAGAAGAGACTCTTTCCAGAGATTTGTCACGCTTCTCAGCCAGCGTTGGCTCACATTAAATGTATGTACGCATCAAAGGAAATGATGAGAATGGCTACTTCACGAGGACTTTCTGCATTCTTAAACGACTTAAATGCATCTCCTGTTAGTGAGCTAAAGTGCGTCAAAGCAAAACGAGACAACGGATCTTACAGAAACGCCAAACTATCCTGTGGATTTTACACAATCAGTCACATTGTCCTTGCGGGATCCCTCCTACCTTGCAATGCAGTCCTTCCTCAAATCAAAGCTCATGTTGTTGTTTCTCCTGCCTCTGTTTAATCAAGCAGCCCCATCCCCCTCCCCGGCATCATCACAAGCTACTGACACAATGCCTGACTAATCCTACGCCCAGCTTTGGGATATGGCACCCACACAGTCAAATGAGCAAACAAAGAAGCTTAAGTCTTCTATACTGGATTAAGGAGGTATAGGAATAATGGTGGGCCATAGATACCCAGTGAGCACTGCTGCTGCTGCTGGCTAACCCCAGGAACCCAATCACGCCAAGCCAAGTGTCTCAGACAGTCTGAGCCTGGCCTAGCTGAGCCCATCTGTCATGACCCTGGTCCTGGTTCTTTCTCTGACCATCAACAGCGTTGTTAAACTCAATACATATGTCAGTAATTGGTATTAATAAGCTTTACAACATACACTTGACAGTTTGAAGCATGAACAAAAACATTTTCCAACATCTGAGTGAACAAACAAACTTTCCTCCATCAAGTGTCAACCTCTGCGTCTGAAATGTGAGGCTCACGTGGAAGTGTCAGAAACTGCAACGCCAGTAGCTAGGTTTCCACCCAAGAGTACCATATTTTGAGAATGAATTTTCTGAAATTCATTAAAAGAAAATTTGTTTGTGATAGTTTCCATCAACTACCTTTGGTGAATCTTGGGCTTAACCGTAGCAAGACATGACAGAGGTGATAGATTTTAGGTCCGTTTCCATAGGCGTGGTTTTCAGTTCAGGGACTGATTGACGTATGTTCGGAGGATGTGGGCGTGGTTTGTAAGCTCTCTGTCATGAGCCCACGATGAGACACAGCTGTGTGCAACGAGTTGATTTAAGCAGCTGTGCGAACACGCGGGGAATAGACGGACCACGAGGAGAGCGAAGGATCGACGCCGACAGAGGAAGCAACGCTGAAAGAACTGAACCACTTACCTACAGACTGGGGATCGAACTTTTAAGTAGCACGCCAACACTGTTGTGTATATTCCCCTTAAAAAACTCTGAACTACAACACCCGGCGACCCTAGTGCCGGGTGGCGGAGTCATCAGAAGGAAAGATGGACAGCCGGGGAGACGGACACCGTCTGGTTCTGGATCTGGGCCAGATCCAGAACCAGATGTGTGGTGGTGATAGTTTTTACCATATCCTCCCATGAGGATAGGGTAAAACACATCACCCAGGCCTAGTGTAGAACATAACTCAAGTCCTGCACAAACATGCAGGGTCCGGACAGGATTTAGTTACAGGGAGGTGGTCTTGGTAGCTTAAAGAACAGGCTCAGGGCTCGGCTAGCCGGGACCCCCATCGTAACAGGTACCCAAAAGGAAAGAGGAGCATGGATATGACGGCGTTAAAAATGCTACATGCCCATCGTTTTAAATTTCCTCCAGCTATGTGCTCTTAAACTGGTTATTATTGTTATTATGGCATCACTGTGCGCTTACATGGATGTGATCAAGGCACAGTTGACAAGGGGATTGTGTTACAGATCGACTTTTAGCATTCTTTATTCGCATTGTGTTTCCATTAACTGTGGAATATTTACCTTTTTCAATAAAACAGACTTTTCTTCCTCCTTTGACGGAGGTGGATACTGTGCAAAGGCTCAATTCGGACGTAACTGCACATTTAGACGATACAGAGGCAGGTTTCATATGCATAGTCCAGGGCACGGCCTCTTTGATTGACAGGTACCGTATGTCTGAGCCAGCGATGCCACTCAAACGCACCTTTAAGTCCATTTTTGGATCAGAGGGACGGAGATGCTGTGAGTAGAGATGCTTACTCATAAATTGCACCATGATTTTATTGGTTTTATGCAGAAAAACTGCATCTTTATGAAATAAAGACAAGCTGTATATTCAAATCTTTTTAACAGTCCATGCAATGTTTCATTGGCGGTTCAGCTCAATTTATCTGAATCAAATCTGAATGAATAAAGAATTTGTGCCAAACTATAGTAACACCGAGAATCAGATTCATTTGTGACGCTGCCAAATATTCCCAAAGTGTCAATTAGTTTTGTACGAAGCATATAGTATCTGTCGATTATTCTACGAGAATGTTTGGGTTATTACACAGCTACTTATGACAGAAATGAATACTCTGACAAAACTTGCTGACAACAATTTTGCAGTAGTAATGAAGGTAAATAGTGTCCATTGTTTTAGCAGGAAAAATGAACTTACAGGTTCCACTATTGACTAATGAAAGGTGTTGAGCCGCGAGCACAACAAAGTGTGCAATATCCAATAGATTCGGGAGCAGGTGGGATTTAATACTCGACCGGACTGTTCAAAGCAGGTGCTTTGGAGGGTGTGCATATTCCTAACAGCATATGTGCCGGTGTGTGCGGCGCTTTGTGGTTTGTGTATGTGTTTAGAAGCTGCATTTCTGTTTCTATTTGTGTGTAGGTGTGTGTATCTGTGTGTCAGTCAGTCTATGAGTGTTTAAAGCCTCAGTCATTGGACCCGAGGGAAAGGAAAATGAAGGAAAAGGCACAGGGCAAAGTTGCGGCGTGGGGGTCTGTATCGAACCTGGGCCATCTACCCACGATCCCTGCTGCATCCAATTTCAGCACCGACGCTTCCTGTTAAACCCCATCAAACAGACACACGGTGGCACAAAGGAAAACCTCATCTCCACGGGAAACTAATCCGCCGGTGTGCGCTGTAAGCCTGTCAGTTTTTTTTTTTTTTTTTTTTATTGAAAGAAGTCATCACTCATTTTGCCAAAGATTAAAAGTATGGCTAAATTGAGAAAATCCGCTTAGGAATACTGAATTTAAATACTGAGTTGGAGGGGGCAGCTAGGAGAGATGCCAAGGCTTGTGGGGAGCACAGGCAGGTATGGGAGGTGAGATAAATTGAAAATATACATATTTGTTTTTGTAGTTGGATTTCCCATAACCATCAGACTGCTTTTTTAAAATATATTTGAGGATGTGGAGGGGAGCTGGAAGCAGTAGGCCTCCCCGTTCGCATATGGCAGGACTGTAGTAGGAAACGGGAGCCCCACCTCATAGGCAGACTCCTGATTGGAGATTTCAGCTGCACAGGCACGCATGTGAAATGACTTCCTGTGAATTTAATTGCCTTGCTGTTGGCAACAAGGTGTTTCAGAAGGGAAATGTCAATTTCTTAGCAGCTTGTCCATGGAGGGCAGGTCAATACGCCGCTCTATGATCTGCAGCACAGCACTACTGTGCTTCTCTGTTTCAGTGAAGGTCAGGACGGTGAGGAACTTTCCACAGAGCAGTCTCACTTTGTGACAGTTAAACCGACAGGAACCAGCACTTCTGATAGTTTGTCTCATTTACGTTGACACCAGTGCTGCATTTGATTGACAACGGAGGTCAAAAATATCAAAATTGTTTAAACTTCCTCTTCCTTCAGAGTTCATTCATAATAAGATGTGATAGCCAATAAGTACAGTGGCACCCCGAGGAACGAACGCTTCTGCTAACAAAGTTTTCAAGTAACGAGGAAAAAAATTGGCCAAATTGTGTCCCAGACAACGAACATTATTCGGGTTATGAATTTTTTTGTAACACAAAAGACTTAACTTGTGGGTCTACGTCGGCCGAGTTAAACGTCAACGTGAACTCCGAGCTGTATTTGCTGTTTTTCACCCAAAATGCTGCTTCATTTTGTGTTTATCAACATGGGACCTAAGAAAAATCTCATCCTCCTCCGGTGAGTTAAATTCAATTCAATTCAATCGTGATTTGTATAGCGCCAATCATAACCGCCGATTATCTCTAGGCGCTTCACAATTCGAGGCCGAGACCTCATGACTATACAGAGTAAACCCAACTGAACCACCAGGAGCAAGCCTCTAAGTGTCTTTATAAATCAATAAATGTGCACGTACGGGTGTGTTTACATACTTCATATGGGAGTTTACGTGGGTCCAGAACGGATTCATTGGTTTTATATGTATCCTTATGGAAAAACTCGCTCCGGCTAATGAATGATTCACCTAATGAACGTGACGCCGGAACGGATTAAATTCGTTAGCCGGGGCACCTTGTACCTCTTGTCTATGTATTTAGTTCATAAATACATCAATGAATGATTAGCGAATTTTAGTTAGTAACACACATAGACATCGCCTTTGTAGATTAGTAGTTGTTCAACTGTTGGCTTGGGATCCAAATCCAATAGTGGCTCGCAGAGTGTGGTAAAAAATAAATAAATGAATAAATACATAAACATATTCCAATGCTTTTTAACTGGTATCAGACGTTGTGTCCATGTCTACAATTTAGTTTGCATTGTATTATTTGGTTAATTTTCACTCCTTTGTTTTATAGTTTGAATCACATTTGCTTACTTTCTGGATTTTTTTGAAAACGTTGATAGGTTTGAAATTATTTTGTATTTTCCATTTAAATGCAGAGATAAAAATATATGCATGGTTTTTTCCAAAACATAATGAGATTAAATATGTTAAGTAGTTTATTCAAAAATTACATTTATCTGAAATAGATAAATGTGTAACTTATAAAAAAGTGGGTCTCAAGTTGATGAGCATTGGAAAGTTTGGGTCACAACCGTTTGTTTCTGAATGGCTGTTTTTGGGACCAATCATGTTGTCACTTCCTGGATGGCACTGGAGCCAAAAACAGGATGTGACCATATTTGGATAAATGGCAATGAAGTTACCAGGGTGTATTATGTCAGGGGTCTTATGGGTAAGCTAATGCTAACCAGTAGCTTACTGAGTCAGTAAGCTACAGATAACTTGATTCACTCTGCTAGTGAATCAAGTTACCGTAGTGACCTGTCACTTCCTGGCTGACATTTTTGAGCCAAAAGCAGGAGTGCAGCAAGTGTAGGCCAGGGGTCTCATGGGAAAGCTAATGCTAGCCATTGGCTTACTGACATGGTAAAACTTCACTAAGCATCAAACAAAGTGATATACTCATCTGTTAGTGTAAACACTTACCCACAACGGCAGCCAAGCCTATCTTAGATCAAATTATGATACGAAGATACGAAGGTCCAACTCCACCGGCGAGTCGAGCTACCAAAGTGACCTGTCAATCAAACCCCAGCACAGGAACGATTTGTCAGATTATTTGCCACCATATCAGAATAATGGAGCAAAAAGTTGGATGGGCCACCAGATCAGAGGGTCCAGTGTAACGCTGTGGGCGTTAGTACAGCCCTGGTCACTGAGCCCTGGACAGAAACTGTTCTGTTTAAAGGTGCAGTCAACAATGCTGGCAAAGTAGCTAGTAGCCCATGAGGACTCACGGTCAGCTGTAAATGATCAGACAGGTGACCTGCCAATCAACGTGACTTATCACCTCATAGGTGGACAAGATCACACACTCACTTGAAGAATTGAAACCAGCTGTAGATGTAGCTAATATGGAGGTGACACTTCTGTACTGTGTGAGCTGCGCATTTCATTTCTCTGCACAGCACTTCTGTCCGGTTAGTGCTTTATAAATAAAGTTGGGTTGGATTGGAACTGTAGCTTATCGAACCACCGGAGGACTGAGGACAGAGCCTGCATTTCAGATTCCTTCAGCATCTGGTACAGGTACGAAAGGAACAGACATACTAGCTTGACAACTGTCGTGTTGAGTGGCAGGTCACCTGTTTAATTAATTACATCATCCCCCTCGAATGACTGGTTACTCGCTACTGTAGTTTGTTCACAGCACCTTTTAACACAGCTGACCGTAACGTTAGACACCGTAATGTGACACGGCCGAGCGGTGACGAATGAAAAAGACAACTTTCTCTGAATTTGAATCGGTGAAGTAATTTTAATTTCCAACCACTATTAATGAGATCTTTAGTAACAGTTTCATACATTATACAAATGGCATTTTATCGTCCTACTGTCTTCAGCCACAATCCCTGTACAACAGTGACATTAAAATGAATGCGTTAATCCGGATTAATCCATTTGCATGATTAATTAGACTAAAATTTTTAATCATTTGACAGCCCTAATTGAAACTAATATGGGGTCAGTGCCATAAACACAGAAAATTCTGCTCTGCTTCTGAGACCAAAAAAAAAAAAAACAAACATCTCACAAAACCTAGAAATACGTAAATGACGAAAGTAAAACGCAGGATAATTTTATATCACTCTAAGTCTCAAGACAATCACGACTAATATCTTGACAGCAACTGATTGTAAATTTAAGACTGAAAATTCGCATCAACCGCACAATTATTTCTGTTACGACACACAGACATTGGGATTCCATAGAATCACTAGTGGTAGATACATTTTGAAATTTTGAAATGATTTGACATTTGATTTGATGACTTAATTGACAGACTCATTAAAAGACAGTGAAGTCAGTACATGTCATACGTGTGTGAAATGATTTCCGAACCCGCCGATATCCGTCCGGCTGTGAGATATTCCGTTCACTGTGTCTTCGGTGATAATTATGTCAGCTCCCAGACCAATGATGTATTATTTATTTTGCAGTAACTCGCTGCTCCCTCTGCCTCTAACTGCTGGCTGAGATGTGTGCCCCTGGAGTGGTCATTAATCTGATATCTGGCCGGCCTGGGCACAGCCCCTATGATCCTGACCCAATCTCAGATCCTAATCCAAGGAGGAAGACGGCTGCAGGCCAGGATTTGGAGGCCCTGGCTATCTTTCTCTCTATAATTGATAGGTTTTAGGCGATTATACGCTTCACGTGATTACAATCTATAACGATGTATTGATTGGACTGTACCGGGCTCCAACTGGGCAGCTTTTCACACCAGAGACACCTACACCTCCTCTGCATCGTCCAGTATCTGGCTGCTGTACATTTTGGTTTGGAGCTATTTTGGACTTTGAAATGAGGAAGACAGTCACTGATACTGTGTGTGAGAAATGTAACACACACAACCAGGCACAAAGCCGCCACGCGTACCAGAAGTTACTTTCTTGGCCTTTTATTTTCAGTCAGATTACAGTGAGTCACCATCATCCAGTTCCTTCCTGGAACCGAGTGGAAAACCAGACATGACACGTCCTCGTGAGCACATCCGGGTGATTTACAGGTAAAAAAGAGATTTAGTGCTATTTTAGGTCACAGTATTTTTTAAATCTAGGTCATAGGTAAATGCGGAGCAGATATTTTTAGTAACACTGGTAACTTTTAATTTTGGTTAATAATCATGTGTCTCTGTGTAGCCGGTATATCACCTAAACTATTAAAAGTTAAACGTGACAGAAGCAGTTCATACTTGAAACTTGTAGATCTCCATCCTGTCAACTCTTGAGAAAAGTGATGCTACTCCTTTTCAACAGGGGGCGCTACTGGGTGGAAAGGAAACATATCTTGAAAGTGGCTGAAATTATTTATGCAAAACTTTCCATGGTTATGGATGTTTTAAAGGTCTTCCTCCTGTCCACCTTGTGAGATTAATGGCACTACTGCTTTTTGAAAAGGCTTGTGAGACTTGGCCACTCGATTCACTTGATACAGTGGATCTCAAAAGTCTGCACACCGTTGTTCAAATGCCAGGTTTGTGTGAGGTAAAGAATTGACACCAAGATATATAATTTCACAACTTTTTCCACCTTTAATGTGACCTATAACCTCTACAACACAATTGAAGAAAAAACTGAAAACTTTCAGGGAGATGAAGTAAAAATAAACAACTGAGATAATGAGGTTGCATAAGTCTGCACACCCTCTTATAACTGGGGATGTGTGTGTTTGGATTCAAACTCATGTTAAATTGGAGTCACACACACCTGTCACCATTTAAAGTGCCTTTGATTGACCCCA
>JAQQAE010019076.1:0-11028 GCA_029823295.1 Pseudamia nigra | reverse complement strand
AGGTTTTTCTCTTCTGTTAAAAGAAGTTTTTCCTCCCCCCTGTCGCCCTTGGCTTGCTCTTGGTGGTTCTGTTGGGTCTACTCTCTGTATAGTCATAAGATTTCGGCCTTGAATTGTGAAGTGCCTAGAAATAATCGGCGATTGTGATTGGTGCTATACAAATAAAGTTTGATTGATTGATTGATTGATTGATGGGCTACCCACTGTGTTATGACGTTACATGAACAGCAGCTCGTGAAACATGTACTGAGGAGTTTGCTACTACAGTGTCCTCCTAAACTATTGGAACAGCAATGCCAGTTCCTTTATTTTTGCTGTACATTAAAAACATTAGGGTTTGACATCAAACGATAACTATGAGACAAGAGATCAGTATTTCAGCTTCTATTTCCAGGTATTTACATCAAAATATGGTAAAGAACTTAGAAGATCGCATTGTTTGTAATGAAAACACCAACATTTTAGGTGAGCAAAAGTATAGGAACAAAATACATTAAAGTGAATAATACTTTATATTTAGTTGCAAATCCTTTACTTGCAATAACTGCATGAAGCCTGTAACCCATTGACATCAAACGTTTGCATTCTTCTTTTGTGATGCTTTTCCAGGCTTTCACCGCAGTCTGTCAGTTGTTGTTTGTTTTGGGGGGTTTCTCCTTTCAGTCTGCTTTTTAGCAGGTAAAATGCATGTTCAATGGGGTTTAAGTCTAGAGATTGACTTGTTCAGTCTAAAACCTTCCACTTCTTTCCCCTGATGAACTCCTTGGTTGTCATGGCAGTGTGTTTTGGGTCATTGTCTTGCTGCAAGGTGAAGTTCATTTTGCTGCTGACATCATGCGTTACATCATCAATGAAGATCAATGACCTGTCCCAGAAGAAGCCATGCAAGCCCAAGCCACAACATTACCTCTTCCATGTTTCACAGATGAGCTTGTGTGTTTGGGATCATGAGCAGATCCTTTCTTTTGCCACCCTTTAGCTTTTCCATCACTTTGATAAAGGTTCTTCTTTGTCTCATCAGTCCATAAAAGTTTGTCCCAGAAATTTTCAGGCTCGTCTCTGTACTTTTTGGCAAATTCCAATCTGTCCTTCCTGTTCTTATTGCTAATGAGTGGTTTGCATCTTCTGGTGTATCCTCTGTACTTTTGTTCCTGAAGTCTTCTGTGAATGGTGGATTGTGATCCCCTCACTCCTGTCCTCTGGAGGTTGTTGGTGATGTTACTGACAGTTGTTTTAGGGTTTTTCTTCACAGTTCTCATTAATTTTCTGTCATCAGGTGCTGATGTTTTCTGTGGTCTACTAGTTTGATGCCTGTTGCTCAGTACACCAGTAGTTTCTTTCTTCTTCAGGATATTCCACATGGTTGTACTGGCTATGGCCAATATTAGTGCAATGGCTCTGATTGATTTTCCATCTTCTCTCAGCTTCAAAATTGCTTGCGTTTCTCCCATAGGCAACTGTCTGGTCTTCATGGCGGCTACACCTGTTTAACTATAAATGCAGTCTACACAGGCAAAACCCAAAGCTGAAACTGAGAGGAGACACTCAGTGCTATTTATTGTTTGAATAATCAGTGTAATAGGATACACCTGGGCAGCAAAACACACCTGTCAATCACATGTTCCAATAATTTTGCTCACTTGAAAAATGGGTTGGTTCAAAAAAAATGCGCCATTTTCTAAGTTGTTAACTGATTTTGATGTAAATACCTGGAAATAAAAGCTGAAATACTGATCTTGTCTCATATTCATCATTTCATGTCAAACCCAAAAGTCTTCAGTGTATAGCAAAAATAAAGGAGCCATTGTTAAGACATCAGAATAGGAAAAAGAGGTCATTGTGACGTCTTAGCAATGCTTTCTTGCTGCAACTCGACCTGTCAAACCTGCAGCTCAAAGTTTTCTCTTCACAGTTGAAATGGAGACTTGCTTAGTACAACCACTATTAAGCTGTGCTTGAAGCTGTTGTCCTGTGAGCCACCTATCACACAAGCTCTTGACTTTCAGGAAATTGAAGGAAACTGTACTCACTGACACTTTGACTTTTCTGATAATTTCTCTGTAGGAAAGACCTACATGTACTCTTGTAAGTGTCATGATGGTCTGTCTGTCTTCCATTGTTAATTGCCTTTTTCTCACTATTTTTATAGCAATGCAATGCTTTCTGTAGTACAACACTGTTCAAATAATGCTCATAAGGTATGGTACCACAGTGCGTTCCAACACTGCTTTTATGCAGACAGAGGGGTTTTAATTAATCAAGCAAACTTGGGACACCCATAGGAATTAGTTGCACCAACTGAGAGTTCTATTTCTATCCATTTTTCAGTTAAACACAGCACAGAAGTTACCTGTCTTGTCAAATTTCCATCCAAAACAATGGATCCACATTTGAGTGTTTGAGCACACCTGCTACTGCTTGCAGGAGGGAGAATGGGCTCTGAACGTTAACCTTCGTGTAGAACATGCATCATCTGAGTTCAGATCAGCACAAGCCTGTCCACTGTAACAAGGAATGGGGTCGAGAGCTGTGGGAGGTGATGTCCATGTCACCATGGGACACCTGCTGTCTTTATTAAATGACAGAGACTGTCACTATGTGCAGCTCTGTCCACTACACAGAGAATGCATCTGTTTGGCTTCAGCACATTCCACTGCAAGCTCCTGAAGGTGAGTTATCCATCCCCCTCTATTCCTGGCTTTAAAAACATTCATGTCAACAGATCATCAGTGTTGAGTCTGTGATTATATATTGAATAGGTAACCTAAGGATGAACCTGCTCTCTTGGTGCCTGCTGATTTTGTTTCTCTGTTCGAGCAGTAAAGAGATGGTTATGGACAGAAAAAGACCAGCAAGGTATGTATTTACTCTAACAGGACAGGTTTAACCATTAACTAAAGGATTTTACATTAGAATTGGAAATTCAGAGTATTTTGCCGAAAAATATTGATAAAAAGGTAAAGATTGCAGCTAGAAACTGGCTGTATATTGCTCTCAGTAGTCTTCAGCAGTGGTGGCTAGAGTAAAGAGAGACAGTAGTCAAGAAAAAGTATTATTATTTATTAATTATAACTCAAGTAGAAGTACTCATAAAAATAAATGCTTGAGTAAGAGTAAAATAGAAAAAGTAAACTTCATACTGTGGGATTTTTCTTTAAGCCTAATATTTAGTGTTATGCTTCAGGCAATAACAGTGACAGATCCAGAACCAGAGAAATGCAAAAATACATGTTAAACACTATTGACGTTCAAAGATCCAAAGATGTGTTTACTGCTAAATTAATTGCTTTTTTAGTAATTTTTGTTTCATGGTGTTGGTTCTATTGTTTGTTTTAGTTAATTTGCTTCAATATTCTGTTCATTTTTGTTGATGCACTTGATTATTTTGTTCTTTTTTTGTTTAATTTCTTGTTTGTTTTCTTCATTTTTGTTCATTTTATTCATTTATTTATTTTGTTGATTTTGTTGCTTTGTTTCTTGCTTATTTTGATTATTTTTGATATTTTGTTGATTTTTTTTTTGCTTGGTTTTTTTGGTTTTATTCTTCATTTTAGTTCATTGTGTTCATTTACATGATTATTTTTGCTCATTTTTGTTTTGTTTCTTGTTTATTTTGATTATTTTTGTGTATTTAGTTCATTCATTTGATTATTTTGTTGATATTTTTGCTTAGTTTTTTGGTTTTATTTTTCATTTTTTTCATTTATTTGATTATTTTGGTCATTTTTTTGCTTTGTTTCTTTTTTATTTTGATCATTTTTATCCATTTAGTTAATTTATTGGATTCTTTTGTTCATTTTTTGCTTTGGCGTTCACTTATTATCATCATATTTGTCCATTTGGTTCATTCAATTGATTTTTTGTTAATTTTTTTAATACTTTGTCCATAGTTTTGCTTAACTTTTTGTTTATTTACTTAATTTATGTTCATTTTGTTAATTTATTAAATTCTTATGTTCAATTTTTTGCATAGTTTCTTTTATATTTTCTTCATTTTTGTTCACTTTGTTCATTTTGAATATTGTGTCCATTGTTTGGCTTAGTTTCTTGTCTATTTTGTTCATTTATGTTCATATTGTACATTTCTTTCATCACTTTGTTCATTTTTTGATTAGTGGCCTGTTAATTTTCTTCATTTTTGTTTATCTATTTGACTATTTTTCTCATCTTGTACTACATGCTTTGTTGACCCAGTAGTACTCTAGACTGTTGTTTGTCATTCAGCTCAAACACAGTGCAAAAATGACTCCTACTCACTGAGGTGTCGTCAAATAAAACTGAGTAAAAACTACTCTGCAAAAAAAACTTCTCAAGTAGATGTAATGGAGTAAATGTACTTGAGTACTACTCACCTCTACTCTTTGACTGTTAGTGCAGTCTTATGTATGTGTTCATTGCTTGAAGACCATAACACTTCATGGTCTTGCTCTCAGCTGCTCTCAGCGGCAGGTTTGAATGTTGTACTGTTGTCTTTACATGCTTATGTAATGCTTCATTAGACATATTTGTCCTTTATTGTATTTTTGGTTTTTATTCAGTCCAAATGGGATCTGTCTCACTGAATATTGCTTTTCATAGATGGCGTTCTTATGTGGTAGAAAAAGGAAGACATTTCACCCGAAACCTCAAAAGACATTCAGACGGGACGTTTACCAGCGACTTCACCAACTATCGTGATAAGATGAAGGCAAAAGACTTTGTGGAGTGGTTGACCAGCACCAACAGAGAGAGGTGAGCTGACAAATGTGACTGAAAAATTGAACTCATTTAAATGTTGTGTCTTTCCAGGAGATTGAATTAAACTGATGCACAATGTGTGTTTTACTTGCAGATGTATTAAAGACCTGCTGCAGATGAGTGTCTAGGAAAAACACATCATCCAGCAATGTACGAGATGATGAATCCTTGAAAATTTTCCTCATGCCTTTGTTCATTCTACTGTTTTTACTGTTTTCTGTGTTTGAATGAATAAAACTGCAAGATTAAAAATATATCTTCAAATGATGAAAATATATGAGAATTTCACTGTGTACGTGAAGTGATGCAGCTTTAAATCATACTCTGATGAAACAGAGGGGTGCTGTGAAGCACTGGTGTACACATCAGGTCATTTTTTACAGAAATGACCACAGGGGGGCGTTGTTGTACAATACATCTGAAAAATAAGGCTGCAGAGGAGTTCATGCTCCATACATGCTGAACTGGGCAGCCTCTGTTCATTTGGTTTATTCTCTTGATTATATTATTCAGTTTTTGTTTTTGTTTGATTTTATTTATAACTTTTTTTTTCATTTTATCCATTCCTTTATTCATTTCTGTCCATTTTGGGCATTATTTGATTTAAAAAAAAAATTTTTTAATGATTTTTATTTTTTGTGTTTATTGTTATTATTATTATCATTTTGTGTTCATGATTGTTGATTACTTTTGTGCTGATTTTTTAAATTCATGTTAACTCTTGTTTTGTTATGTACTATATTGTTCATTTTTATCCACTTTGTTGATTACCTTATTCATTGTGTAATCATTTTTGTTGATTGTATTAAGTCATTTTTCTTCCTTCTATTAATCATCTTTTTATTTTATTTTATGTTCATTTTTGTTCATTTTATGAAATGTATTTTATTTTTTGGGGGGGTGGATTATTTCATGTCCATTGTTGGTTATTTTATTAAGTACTTTGCTCATTTTGTTCATTTTTAGATTGTTGTATCCATTTTGTATTAATTTTGTTAGTTTTATGTATTATATTGCTTATTTTTGTTCATTTTGTTAATTATTTTATTAGTTTTTGTGATTATTATTTTTTTCTGTTGATTGCTTAATTTTATGCATGATGTTTTTTGTGTGTTTCTTTTTGTGCATTTGATTATTATTTTATTAATTTCAGTTCATGGAGTATTTTGTTCATTTTTGCTTATTTTTATTTTTGTCATGTTAATTTTTGTTTGTTTTATGCACTGTATTATATTGTTCATTTTTTCTCATTTTGTTGATTACTTCATTCATTGTTGTGTATTTTGTTCCCTATTTTTTATTTTTTTCATTTGCATTCATTTTGTTGATTATTTGTTCATTTTGTTTTCATTTTTTTCTTAATTTTATTGAGTACCTTGTGCATTTTTGTTACTTTGTTAATTTTTTGATTTATTTTGTGATCATTTTTGTTCATATTATGTATTATACTGCTCATTTTCTTCATTATGTTGATCATTTGATTTAATTTGTGTTCATCTCGGTGCATTTTATTTATAATATTTGTTCATTTATGTCCATATTTATGGGCATAAATGGATTAGTATATTCATTTTATCTTAATTCTTCAAGGGTTCAATGTTCAAGTTTCCATTGATAGAATAGTCAGGTGTTCCAATACTTCTATCACATCATATCGTACTGCATCATATCATATCATATCATGTACAACATGTAGGTATCCAGGCACCTGTTTTGCATGTAAGACACTTACAGTAGATAAATAAACAGTAGATAAACAAAGAAAACACATTTTCATTGTTGTACAAAAAGGTTATGAAATAAGTGATGGAATTTGGGGGCTGATGTTGGACCAGTGTAGACGAAGTACAAGTACTGTATGTATTCGGACTGGAGAAGTTGCATCCTGTTCATTGAAAATTTGAGGTATAGGAGGGGACGGCTGTGGTGGGGATCTCTTGGCATCTGGCCACAGCCATTATGGAGAGCTCACTGTGTAGGCGCCATCCTCCTCCTCAGTCTGACTCTCCCCGGAAGAAGGGAAACCAGGGGGAGGAGGGGGGAAACACCAGCAGTGCACAAACCCAGCCTTCTGATCTCAGCCAGGGGCTCAAATGGGATCAGATAGTAGGAAACCCCCCTTTTAATGCTGGCAATTCATGCTTAACTGACATTAAGCAGTAGGACTATGGCAAAACAGAGCGCAGGAAAGAATAAGTGGGCGATACAATTCAAGTGCAGTCACAAAAAACCCTTGTTTTGGAGGTGGGGGGTTCAAGTCTCTGGAACTGGAAATTTTGAGTTTTGGATACTCCATTTACTGTATTCTGGTGAATTGATCATGCATTGATTTGTTCATAAATAAACAAAGAATGAACAAAATAAATAACAAAATGGACAAAATACAGAAAAATTGCAAGAGAAGAGCAGAAATTAGACAAAATATTTGGCATAAACTGACACATTAGCTGTTTTTTGCTACAAATTAAGCCACACATTATGACAATTTTTTATTTTATTTTTTAAATGTAAAAGAGTTATAATAGGATGCTGAAGTAAATCAAAATCAGCAAAGTGATATACAAAACAAACAAAACTATATTTGTCTACAAAATGGACTAAATAATAAGAGAATGAACCAAACTGGACAAATAAGAACAAAATTTCGAGAAAGACCAGATAATCAACAAACTTAACAGCAATGACCAAAAAATAAGAAGCAAAATGGGAAAAAATGGGATAAAATACAATACAAATGGACTCAAACTGACAACAAATCCAAACATAACACTTTTATGTATTTTACTCTTTCAATGTAGTAGATATCAATGTGTATAAGAATGAAAATTAAATATGAAGTCAACTTTATTTATAGGCATGTTTTAAAATGACAGGTGTTGATCAAAGTGCTGTACAAACATAAAATCAATAAATAAAATACAAATATCAAATACAGTGGTACTCCGGCTAACGAACGCTTCTGGTAACAAAAAATCTGGGTACCAAGGGAAAAAATCGGCCAAAAATTTGAACTGGCTAACGGGAAAAAATTCAAGTAACGCAAGAGATAGACCCGGAAGTGAACTATCACCCGGATGTAAATAGTCAACATGATAACACGTGAAAGCTCCCGTGGGATGTAATAGGCCGAATGCTAACCACAAGTAGCTCCATGTCTTTGCTACAGAGCTGCGGCCTGGGTGTCAGGCTAACAACACTCCGGTGTTGTTAGCTCCGGCTGTGGTGTTAGCGTCGTAGTGTTGTTAGCTTACAACTGCAGAGGCTCCCGGTCCAGCGTTGTGGTGTTAGCTTACAAAGGCTAACAACACTCTGAAGCTTCTGCTGTTGTAAGCTAACAGCACTCCGTAGCCAGCCAACACCACAATGCTGGACCGGGAGCCTCTGCCGTTGTAAGCTACCAGCATTCCGTAGCCGGCTAACAACACAGCCGCTGTGTTGTTAGCCGGAGCTAACAACAGTAGCCGTAATCACACTGCAGCTGTGCTTAGAGCTGGCAGCTCCGATGTCTGGAGCTGTATTTACAGCTGTGGATGTGTGTAGTGTCCACTGACACACGCTGCAGGAGGACATTCATCACTGCCAAGTCATAAGCCAAGGTAAGAATACATTCTAAATCATTTTTAGAACTAATTTCATGCATTCCGTTTCAGATAATGAACATAACTTCCTTTTCAAGTAATAATAATAATGAATTCAATGTGCATGTACAGGTGTGTAATACATACTTTATATGAGAGTTTTCTTGGATCCACAACAGATCAATTGGTTTTACATGTATTCCTATGGAAAAACCGGCTCCGGCTAATGAATGATTCGCTCAATGAACGTGACGCTGGAACATATTAAATTTGTTAGCTGGAGCACCACTGTAAATTAAAAGGGGACTGGAAGCAATAAAAATAGACATAAATACAATAAAACAAACAAACAAACGAAATCATGTTTACAGTCTGGTACAAACAGAACAAATTAACACAAAAATAGCAAAATCATCCACAAATTGAAAGATAATTAACAAAATAATCAATTAAATGAAATAATGGGAACAAAATACATTGAGAAATTCTAAAAAAGTGAACAATAATGAATTCATCAATGAACACAACTGTGAACTACACAGCAAATTCACATATTATTAATATCAAGGGGGGCCAATCCCACCATCCTGCCTGAAATTGATACCTATGCACATGCATTTTATTAGTATATTCTTGAAATGTACTGTTCATATAAACACTGAGGGGGATATTTCGAGTACAGGATCCTCAGATATTTCACCTTGTGTTTACGTGGTGAATTGTTGATGCTTTGCCTTTATATGTTTATGAAAGGGAAAAAAAGGAAAAAGTTGTCAAAATAATCAGCTATATACATTACAGTACAATGAATAATGGCACTAACAATTCTTTACAAACTGACATATTATGTACATTTTTCCTGAAAGCAAACCCACATATCATTTTATATCATCACAAAACATCAGTCTTAACTGTTTTACTGAGCTTCACAAAATTATTATAAAGGCAGAAAAGATACCAAAATAACATGGAAGATTGTTGTATTTAGCCACGTGCAGGTCTACCAACAGAGAACCCGCATGCTCTGTGGCAGCATACATTCCTTTTCAAGATGGGGGGAGGGGGATGAAAACGAGGAAGAGGAGTGTAGGTGTGGCTGTCTGTGAATTAGGTCGAGCTCCTCTGCACTAAACCACTTTTTTATGGCTGCTTTTAGCTCCAACCAGCACTGTCCTCCACCAATCTCTAGCTCCACCCAGCATCCTCAGCGTGGGACACAGGCTGGTTTTCTCTCTTCAGCACCATGGACAGCCCCCCTTCTTTCAGAGACTGGGACCCAGACTGGACAACAACGGGTGCTGAACTACAGTATCAAAAAACCCCTCTTATATTCTCGGGTGATTTCTGAGTAGGGCAGCCGGTCTCCTGGAGAGCCGGAGAAAGAACTGGGAGTGTGCTGCTGACTCAGCCTCCACTGCTGCATTAATTTATCTGCACTGCAGTGCTCCACCACCCCCTTCCCCGCTCTGCTCCTTCCCTCCTCCCCTCCCCTCGCTGTCTTCTCCACCTCACTGCACTTGCACAGCCATCCTGGAGCATGTCAGTGAAGTGATGGGACACAGAGTCAATTGTCAAGGATCAGGTTACTGGGCTACATGTGTATGATGATAGGTAACAGAGTTTGGAAGGTATGCACGACACATGGAAGAAAGAGGAAGGAGATGTGGGATCGTGAAAATGCACAAAGAGAAGAAAAGTCATTTTAGGAAGAGAAAAGGAAGCAAGGAAAAGGATCGAAGAGAAAGGGAGTGGGGCATTTTTCTGTGACTGTGCAACATGTTGGGATAGCTCCATGTAACATTTACATACTGTGCATTTCTGCCCAAGGGCAAAGGTATTGTTTGAACACTGGGGGGACAATTTTGTCAAGCATCTCTGGATCCGGCGGTGAATTTTGAATAAAAATTTAAATAAAGTTAAATAAAAAATCAACAAGTAATTAACAAAATGAGCAAAAAATTGCAAATTACCAAAGGAAATTAAGAAAAAGAAGCAACATGAACAACAAAATGAGCAAAAATGGGCTGAAACATTAAACCAAAATGAAGCATTAAAGCCACAAAATCAACAAAAAAGAAAATTCTCAAGAAAATAAACAATAGTTTACAAAATAAAGAACAAAAAGGGAAAAAATTACAATGTTTATGAAAAATGTGACAAGACATTTTTTATGCTTGATATTCAATCTTTAAAACCAAAATAAACAGTCACTGAAGCACCAACATTTAAAAAAGGCAAAATACTCAAGAAAAAAAAAAAACAAATCATCATAAAAATTGCAAAATAACAAAGTAGTGCACAAACTAAACAAAATTTGAATAAGCTGTTCCTCAGAATGAACAAAATCATCAGGAAGATGAACCACACTGAACACAAAATTAACAATTCAGTAGTGACTCAGCAATCCCACTATTGAATTATAAGACGAACCATAAGAATGAGGATTTTTAAAATTCTTTATTTAAGATTGTATACATCCATCCATTCATCCATCTTCTACCCCTTAACCCTCGCAAGGGTTGGGGGGGGGGCTATCCCAGCTGACTTAGGCCGAAAGCAGGGTATATGCTGGATGAGTCGCCAGTTCATCGCAGGGCTGACATATAAACACAGACAACCATTCACACTCACATTCATTCTATGGACAATGAGATGTAATTTGTCATTACTTATGTAAATCACTCATTATATAGATTACAAAGTTACATATCCT
>JAQQAE010019075.1:0-11028 GCA_029823295.1 Pseudamia nigra | reverse complement strand
ATCCAGCTAATCAATAGTGGGTAGGGCAGAGACAGTTGGAAAACATGCAGGGACACCGGCCCTCAGGACCTGGAATTTCCCACCCCTGCTATAAAGGCATGCACAAAAACACACAACATCCAAAATGAACCAAAAGGATCATCGGATAGGTGTGTCTGTGACAGGAGATAGGATGGAAACACAGGAAGCAGAATCTGACAAAGGCTCAATCTGGACAAATTGAGCCCAATTTCAAGACTTCAACACACAGTCAGACCTCATTTCATTTATCAACTTGCTTCTATCAACATCAGTCCCTTTCTGTTTAAGTGTTACTGATATAAATCTTGGTTTTCTTTTCCTCACAGTCTTCTTGTCCAACTGCAGCTCCGCCTGCATGCTCTAAGCCTACTACAGCAACGTTTACCACAGGATCAACAGTAGGCCCGTCCACTGCGGATGCTCCTCAGGCTCTCCCAGATCTCCTCGGGGACATCCCCTTCACTCTGTCACCTCACATTCTGGCCATGCAGGCAGGGTTCCCTCTAATTCCAGATGTGCTGCTGTCCCGGGACATAAACTACAACCTGGCCAATTTTCAGTACGACTTCACGTTAGAGAACTCTGTGCTTCATAACATGTAGTCTGAATTATTTAAACGAGTCATCACTGTAGGCGGTGTGGGGAATAACAATGAAAATATTTACGGCATATCTGGGCCACCTGTGTGTGATGTTTGTGTGAGATTCTCAAGGCAGGTGCAGAAGAGTACAATCTGTGATATGATGCTGGAAAACTGTGAAGTGATTAATTTTGAGTACAACTGAGGTATTTATGAAATTGCATCCATCGTTCAGTTGGTGATGGTAGAAGAATTTTACCATCTAGATGGGGATCTAGAAACCCATTTATATTACTTGATAGTGGTAATCATATGTAAGTGATCCAATAGTTTGTGTAACATATAAAACTGCCTGTGGGTGCCCCTGAAAGAGATAGTTTGGTCAATAATTAGGAATACACTAATCGTAAAATTCAGGGTCAGTGTTGAAAGAGCCGTTAAAAACAGTGTATGCAGTTTTGTCCTTAACTGCTGCTTGCTAACCATAAGCAAGCTAAAATGACAGTTTACATCAGTTACTTACAAAAAATAAGGTTTCGGGTCATTTTCTATTCTTCAAATAGATCTGAGGGTGCTCAAAATAATGTTAAAGTCTTTTAACAGTATTTTATCACAAAAAAAAAAAACAACAATTTTTTGGCTAACTGGACCAGAAACAAGCCAGTTAGATGTTCAGAAGTCAGTCGTTCAGAACTCTCCAAACCCACCAGAATCTTCAAAGTCATTCTAATATCCTGGGAGAATGTGCAAGGAGTCTACATGATGGAATCCATGGCACAAACGGGACAGCTCATTTGTACTGAAAGTAACAGACACTGAAGCAGCCTGTTTGATTCATAGCTGAAAACCAGAAGTATCTGGACATGGTACAAGGAAGCATCCCTTTAGCTCTTGAGCTGAAATTGAATATACACATCCTAGGGACAGGTAAATATAATATGTGCCCTTAGCTATTTTCACCTTGGATAATTACTAAGTTGAACTCCTGAAACCAAATAACCCCCAATGAATTACATGGCTTTGGGTTTGGACTTGCAAAACCTGTAGGCCTCAAGTTGGTTTGGTTAAGATTATGGCTACAACTAATGATGATTTTCCACTTAAAATCAGCTTTATTTTCAGTAGAAATTGCTTAGTTACATAGTCTATAAAAGATCAGAAAACAACTTAATGTATCTGCCAAACTCAAGTTTCAGTATAAGCAGCATCAGCTTTTGTCCAGTTGGGTCCTGAGAGGCAGGAACAGGCCTGATCTGAGCAGAATTTCAGTACAGGTTCATGCTCACGGATCCTGACCCACTGCCCCGGGTAATGTATACTGTAGCTTTAATCCGATAATGGCTCAAACAATGAAGAAATGAAATAACTGGGCGACTCCTCAGAATAGCTTTCTGTCTGACTAGATGGAGGAATAAACATAACATATTCACATGGGGAACCTTGATTAATTTGGTGAGAACTAAATCCAACCTAGCATTTAATAAAGTTGAATGAGGCTTAATGGTTACTTGTAGACCCTGGTTGGTGTCACTTCAGTTGACTATTTTCAGGTTGTCAACTGTATGTAATGAAGCAATAACAGTGAAACTTGGTAAAATTCATACTGAAAAAAGTCTCCCTCCCATTTTCATCTCAGATGTTGAATCAAAGCATTAAATCAAATCCTTAAAAAATGCACCAATTCATGCCAACTCTTTTGAATTATGTGGAAAAACGTGACAAATGAAGTAGAATGTGGTAGGATTGTTTTTGTGTCCACAGCTGCCGCATCAGTAATTTCTTATGAAGTCAGTTACACTTACTGCATTATACGTAGCAAAAAGAGTTTCAGTTTTTATTCCTGACAATGACGTCAGTGCCTGAATGTTGCTTTCCTGTCGATACAGTACCTTCATAATAATTTGTCTGTACTGTTTGCTGTATTATTAAATCTGCCTGTTTCTTATTGCATCTTGTTTTTGTGGTAGAACGCAGTGAAGTTTGCATAAAAATCCTACTGAGGCATGACTGTCTAATTTGCAGAGTTAAAACCTGATCTGTACATTAGTGGAGGCACATCCCACTCACCACACTGCTGCTACATGGCTGTCTTTTAAACAGAAATACTGGTATCATTCACAACATTTCTCCAGACACAGCTTTGTTATTTTTTCATCACATTCTGCTCAGGGTTTCGTTTTTTTATGTTAAGTGTCTTCCAACCATTACTTTTATGGTACAATTTTGATGTGGAAGATCTGCCAAATTAAAGCTGACTGGACGTGACTAAAAATTAACAATGCTAATATTTCTGGTGGGAATCTTAGAGCAGCATAGTGAGAATGACATCATCTACAAATGAAAAACTGATCTGTTTCAGTACAGGAAAGAACATTATGTGCATAAACCAATGTAGGAACTCTTTGACATTTTTGCTAATAAAGTGTAGGGGATTAATGAGTTACAATTATTTATATTTCTCTATTGCTCATGAGTATTGTTTACTTGAATGATGTGCATCTGTGTTGTAAAACATAATTCAAATATAAAGTTGCCATAGTACTGTGCTATTGAATATTTTGTAAAGGTATCCCTGTCATAAATGTAATTGGAAGTAGTTTAGCTTGTGATTCACTTTTCAACCTGCTGTGCCTTAAATATGCAGTTAATATCTGTGTACCTTTGTAATCAAAGTCTGTTCATGTTTCAGAGTTTTCTCAAACCATCCTATTTGCTGAGTGTTTTTTTTATGTCTTGATGCTGGGACTGTATTCTAACTGGTTCTGACTGCTAGATGGCAACTTATTTTCCAAATGCTTTAAAAAGTGCTCTAAAACACCTTGATCATTTATGATTAATGGAGGTAAAGATGCATTTTGTTTAAAGTCCAATAAAGGTTTTTGAATTAATGGATACAACTGGGAAAGAATTGTATTTGCTATAAAAATAAACTAATTTCAGCCACTTGCATTTGTTTGACATGATGATTATAATATGTGCATTTAATTGCTCAACCATGTTGATATGGAAGTCAAAGTCGAGAAATGTGTCCTCTTAATATTTGTTTCTGTATTTCTTGTCCTTATGCTGTATTTATATATGCTACCATTCAATAGTTTGGACACCTCTTTCAGTGTTTTTTCTTTATTCTTAGTCATTTTAAACATTGTACATTAATACAGAAGACATCCAAACTGTGAAAGAACATGTGTGAAATTATGTAGTAAATAGAAAGATGTTAACCCAGAACATGTTTTATATTTTAGATTGACCAAAGTAGCCACATTTACCCATCCTTTTTCATTTCCACATTCACATTTAAAATAAAAACGTCAATTTCAATAGCTTGTATGTATGATTGTCATGCAATTGACAGACCATATCCATACAGGCATTACTATCAGTTAACAAGGTATGTTTATAAATGACAGAGGTATGACCACGCACCTCACTGTACCTTGCACGTTTAAAATAAAAACATGGATATATGAACATGTGTATTACTTGAATAGCTTAATAATGAATGCACAATAACAAGGTATATTTACACATCGCACTAGGCCCCGTTTACAAAACACAATTGTCAGCATTATATATGGTAGGGGTCGCTGCTCCATCTCTCCATTAGTTTGGGGTCCTTGGCTTGAAAGACGTTGAAGAGCCCTGTCTTATATAATTACAGAATACATGCATTCTCTATAAAACGTACTTTAAAGTGGTAACAAACCTATACAGGGCTGTGAAACCCCTTCACTTTAATCTGCTGTTTCGTTTCATATGCTCAACCTTCCATAATACATCCTTAAACACTCAGCACCTTATTGACTGATCCAGGAAGTAGTCCAGGGCCAATCAGAAAGTAGTCGTACAGATTTAGCCCCACCCCAATGGAACCTCGTCTCACAAGTTGTTTGACAACTGCTGTCTTGGAAATAGTGGCAAGGGAGACAACAAGGACTGGTTTGACTAAGAAACCGTTAATTACTTGTTTAAAGCAAAAAGTTTTGTGTAGCTACAAACATGAAGTGAGTTTTAAGGTAAAGAATACTTTTAAGTTTATAGCTTTTTGTCGCTTGAGCTGTAGAAATGTATCGTCCAAGACTGGGACTGGTCGTCGTGAATGAACTTTGGTAACTTTCCAGTGTGGCAGGTTTGTTAAAATGTCTTGGTAATCTGTGTAAACAACCATAAAGTTAGGCTTTTGGCGATTTATCCGAGCAGCCTACTTTTATAACTCATACCATTATATAAACAAGTTGATCAAGTGAAGTAAGAGATCATGTCAGCATCAGCAGCCGCCAGCGGCTCATCTCAGCAGCGGCTCAAACACAGCGACTCCCCTCCAGCCTCCTGCTCCTCCTGCAGCAACAACAACACCACGGTCCGGTTGCAGCCTATCCGCGCCACGGTGCCGTACCAGCTTTTGCGTGGAAATCAGCTCAGCCCAACCCGCTCCACTTCCTCCTCCTTCTCAGTAGCCAAGAGCCACACAGGACCGACGACGTCCCGTTGCTCCAGTCCCGCTAACCCGGGTGGAAGCGCTTCGGACGGCAGGTTGGTCCCCAGGCAGAGACTGTCACCACCGGACAGCAGGAGCTCACCGGAACGCACTCCCTTTTCACCTGTCCCCAAAGGTAATGTCACGGAAATTAAGTTAATCTCAAATGCACACCTGATCGTTTTGATAGCTATGTGCTATGCTAGGCGGTAGTCTGTTCTCGTGAGAAGCGACTGCCACGCAGAACTAGCTTAAAAATCTGTCAATTAAACAACTTCCTCGACGAATGATTAAAGTACACGGTAGAAATAAGAATAGAAAACTTTTCAAATTATATACAAGACCCTTCTATGTTCGGCATACGTATAATATACCAAACGTTCACTAAGATGAATAAAACGTGTACTTTAATAGCACTAGTCGCCTTCGAGTGCCACGTTGTGTTTTGATTGGAAAAGACAGTGAACATTGTAGATAAAGTGGCACAAATAACAAAATAATTTTCAATTTAAGCAAAGTTGCACCTTTTAAGTGTATGCCGAATTATAAAGCGGACTTTGGTTATTTATTTAAAGGTGTGGATGTTTTTTAGCGAAAGTTTAACGTCGTTACTAAGCCAGAAATCCTAAAATTGCGTAGTTTACCGTTTTGAGTTTCAGCTTACCGAACCGCTCTCATTGAGCTATGATAGGACTGTATAGGCGAGATGCTAGGCTAGGTGTTAGCTTTATAATTGGGTCATTACATATTAAAGCGAAAATGTTTGACATTAAATTAACATAAATTAGATACGTAACTGCAACATTTAATTATAACTGCTGCAACCCCTGTCCAGTTGGTCTTTTAATATGAACAGTATTTTTGCACATCATAGCTTAGGCTGTTTTGATGTGACATTTTTCGGCCGTTTCAATGTAGGTTGAATGTGAATATTTCTTCTGATCTTTTGCGTGTGTTACTACCCAATACTGGCGTTGTTCGTGTTATTATCACTGTAATATGTCACGATATGGATGCCAGTGCAGTGATGATGCAGCTACTCTGTCGAAGATAAACATGGCTCACGGAGCTACATGAGGATGATTGGCCAGAATTTTACACTCTGCTGTGGGCCATAAACGCTTAATGCTGTCTTTACATTGTGCTTGTTTGCCACAATGAAATGGAAAAAATTACGTCGTCAGCTGGGTTTGTAGCTTCTATAGCAACATTGGGGCCTAGCAGCCTCTGAGACATAAACAGAGCCCTCTGGGCAAGCAGGCCAGCCTCTGCAACTGCAAGCATGCATGTAAAATACAAAGGAAACTTGCATTAATATTTGTCCTATTACTGTACATAATAGTGTCTTTTCAAATACTTATCTTACAGTCCAGACAGCATGTATCATGGCCATTACATGGTTGTACAGAGGTGTTAGCTGAGATGTGTTAGATCTGTACTGTCTTGTGAGATAGGCAGACCAACGAGTACCACTTCACTGTTGTGTTCTTTGACTTTTAGATGCTGTTGCTCATGGCAGTGGTGTGTCCAAAGCATTTTGATCAGGGCGGCATTAGGCAGAGGTGGCACTGGCCGTTGGGAATTCTGCCAGGCACCCATAAACACAGTTAACTTTAATTTGGATTAAATATGCTTAAAAGGAGAGTATGAATGCAAACTAGCATTTCTACATAATAAGTGACTTACAGATTAATAGTCAGATAAATAAACTGGCAGTCTGAGGTAGAATACTGACATACGTATCTACCTTTTGTTTGAGTTGTGAGTAAGTGGAAATATTTTAATCAACCCAATAGTTGAAGCTGCAAGAAGCAACATTTTTAAATCACGAGTGTTTAAATGATGGTGTGTAGGTTTTCAAAATCTTGTTCAAATGCTTCCTCAGCATTGACAGGCCTTCTAAAAATATTTTAGCTCAGTGTTATTTTCAGTGTTTTCCAGCCCACATGCTCCATTCTTATCAACCTCTTTTGGAGCACTAGCAGGCAGCTGTTTTAAGTGAAAAAGACACTGCCAGGATGGCAGCAATCAACAGAAAGACACGGTCAGCGCCCAGCTAGTGAGCAAGCTAAAAGAAAATTAATATGTGAAAGTAATCTGACTCATAATGTTGATGTAGCTCTGCCTTTTGTGAGTGTGAAATTATGCGACACATAGAAGCATTTGTAATGCAATAATATGTGCAATACTGAATTTCAGGCTTTGATGCTGACCTAAAATGCAGCTAGAGTAGCTAAACTGTTGCTATTGATACAAGACTAAGGAGTCAATCAATCAATCAATCAACTTTATTTATAGGAAGCTATATGATACTGCAATATAGGATGCATCAAAAGTCTATTAGTAGAATTTAAATAATAGCCTGTTTGCTGTTTTGAGTTAGTCACTGTGTATTTAAATGCTCGTAAGACAAGTTGAGTTAAATGTGCATTGCTGCAGTTTATCAAGCTATTGAAAGAACATGTGTTTTAACTCTCTTGTAACCATGTCAATGAGGCATGTGAGTTTTTAGATTTACCAAACCAATGAGACTTTCTACTTGCCCTGGACTGTTGGGTAGTCCTTAATGTTCAGCTGTATGTCTTTATCTTGAAGCCTGAAAGCTAAGAATAAACGTGCAGACTTTCTGCCCAGTCTGTTATTAATATGATTATCAAACCGGATGTCTGTTCTCTCCTTCATTGAATCATGTGGTACTGACAGTCTGGAAGTAATTTTGATCATCCGTGTATCAAAACAAACTATCATAATTTAGTTGTCCTGCAGAGGAAAAAAATGAATTGTAACTGTACCCAAGATTGAGATATTCTGACCTTAATGTGAAGTGCTATTGATGATTGCCACATAATGCTGTCCTTGAGTGAGTATACAACTTTTCATTTGAGCCAAACACCCTGGCTTGTAAGTTCAGTAATTAGCACTAAGAGAACAACTAATCAGCCAGAGCACCTGCAGTGTTCTTTGGTTGGAATCAAATACTTAGATTAACTTGGCTCTCTTTGCGTCAAGGTTCTGCAATGTAACCAAATATTAGTGAGTTATCAGATTTGGATACACTACTCACATTGTCTTGTGTGGTAATATTTGCTTTATTTTTCACTGTGTTGAGTTGTCAATTTAGTAAAAAAAAAACTTTTTGGAACACAACATATCTCAGTTTTGTTTCTATTTTTGTCCACTGTTCACAAACGAGGCATGGTACACCTCTTAAAGTTTTAGATAATTATAATAACTTATGATTAGGCATGGTATAGGCATAGGCATAGGTATGGTTCCTCGTGATTAAAGGTTCCATATGGTGACACTTAAATTTTTATCTGTATTGTTTATGTGTGTCTATGAAAGATGTTGACAAACTAAAGTACCATGATTTGATTTTTCCCGGATTTTCTAGGAGCCTCGTTGTAGCTCTGCCATAAACACTCTGACTTCACTGTGAAGTGTTGTGCCCACCTACTTCTCATCACAAAACAGTCCAGTTAGCTGGATGTCAGGTCCCTTCCAATGTGGGAAAAATATTGGTATTTGGTCATGGGGGTGAGGCTACATTTAACTCAAATATGACTAGTTGTATTGTTTTGTTTAAAATTTTAGATTTTTATTTTCATATATAAAACTCCACTGGCTTGTGCAGTACCAATGCACTTTAGCTTGAATGTGATTGGTTATGACTTGTCACAAATCACAGAAATGATCTGCAACATTTTGGGAATGACTATGTTATGGTCAGAAGTCTACCAGTAGTAACCACAGTGATTTCATGATTTTCTTTTGTTTATCATTCAGTAGTTTTAATCAGTGTGTCTTGTTTTCTCACATGTTTTTAGTCATTTTTACATCCGTGGACCATTGTTCAGTTTTTGGCAGTGTGTATTGCTCCTTGTATGAAGCAGTGACTCAGAAGTAATAATGGGCCTATTTGACCATCTCCCACACAGTCCTGTCTCAGAGGCGAAAATTGCTTTTTGGAGTTTTTTTAAGTAACATCTCAACTGTTTTTGCAGCTGGGATTCCTGTCATTTCAGGCACAAGCCCTAATTTATGTGTTTAACATGTGCCATGGCTATACCACAGTCATTAAGGCGAGTATTGTCTTTGCTTCTTGGCATTTTATTATAGCAATTATAGCAGTTAAACTCACAAGTGTGTAAATGCTGCAACATGTGCCATCTTAAATGTCACCTCATTGCAGTTTACTACCACTATCATTCTATATAGAGTGTAGTTATTCTGTAGTGTCTTTGGAAAGAAGCAGGCTAAGAAGAATACATAGTTTGTGTGCATTGTCAATAAAGCATGTGATGTGGCCTTAATGTAAAATCTGACTGACATTCTACAACGCAGAGGGCAAAACCAGGACAATGATGAGAAGACCAACAGTGTGATATACAGCGATAAACACATAGAAATGAGACAGAAAACCTGGAAGTTGTACTTTAAATAGAGGCATCTGAATTATAAATGAGCTCTCAGCGGGAGGCTTACTCTTGCGGTTAAATACGGTCATAGGACTCAAAGTCATGCTGATGACCTTGCTATTACCACAGAGGTTTTCAGCATCAACTCAGTGTAAGCATGACATCCAGACAGGTGTGGAGCAACAACAACAACACTTACACACTGTAGTTTTAGAAATGCAACAAGGCCTACAGCACCTTTTCTTCACTGTAGTGTTGTTCACAAAACCAGGTCTGCACTGATGTAGAAACACAGTTTTATAAATCATGGAGATTATGGCATCCATGTTTTGTGTTTATAATTTAGATATTTGAAATAAAAGCATTAGCAATCAGTGATGAGCTTATGAGTGCAAACATGGGTGTAGAGATTCTCGTTTTTTCATTTTTTCCATTTTTTGTCTGCAGCTGTTAAATACTTATTTTTTTCCTCTTAAAAATCATGACGGTAATTCACATTACTGAGGATAAAATGGACATCTTAGCCATGTTTTTATCTGATGAGAGAATCCTGTACTAACTTTAAAATGTAGCATTTTTTCAGTGGATTGAAAACATGTTGTCATGTATTTTAATATGTAAAATGATACTGTATGTAGAAGAGGTTTAGAGGTGTATTTGTCCAGTATAGTTTTATGAAAAAATTAAAGTGTATAATAATGGACCTTTCCTACCTAATTGACTTGCACTGTACTAAAATAAAACTGATTTTATGGTTTTAGAATGTTTATATTTGCTCTAGGACAGAGCAATATGGTCAGAACATTCAATCTAGTTTTTCTCTTCATGTAATGTGAAATAAAGACAAAACAGGATTCAGGAGTCTTCGCTAAAATTATACAGCCTGTGTGGGCAATATACTGTACAGTAAAGAAAGTAGCACACAAGCAGCACTTGAAAGGGTGTCTGTGGATTTAAGAAATACAAAAATTTGTAGATAAAGTAAACAGTATATTTGCTAGTAGATGTGTTACAGCAAGCAAACAAGTTGCATTTTGAATCTTTGTTGAGCGAGAAAGCTCTGAAATACTGCATTAAATAACAGTCTATGTTCTGCATGAGAACATCCTACACGTGTACAACTGCCACCTGTAGGTTCTGCACATTTTTAGCAAAGCCGGGCTTCCCCTTCACATTCACTGTTGCATACTTTTTATACCACTGTTTCCTGTTTTTTTTTTTTCATTTTTTCCCCTTCTTTAAAACAGAGCATGACTTTTGATCATGTGACCTTTGCAAAACCTGTGGTGGTCTTCTACAGCTGCATACTGATAATATGGAACATGCCACTTACTAAGCCACTTACGATGTAGTGAAAATAGAACTGGACAGATAAAAAAAATCAGCTCTATGTATAATGACCCGAGTAAGTAAAAATGCTGTTTTAAATGCCATCCATCCATCCATTTTCTACCACTTATCCGTGGGGTCGGGTTGCGGGGGCAGCAGCTTGAGCAGGGAGTCCCAGACTTCCCTCTCCCCGGCTACATCAT
>JAQQAE010019074.1:0-11028 GCA_029823295.1 Pseudamia nigra | reverse complement strand
TGGTGAAAGAGGACATGAAGTTAGTTGGTGTGAGAGAAGATGCAGAGGATAGGGTGAGATGGAGGCAGATGATTCGCCGTGTTGACTCCCAAAAGGAAAAGCCAAAAGGAAAAGAAGAAGACAAACCACCACTCTTTCACTGAGTAATGGTCTAAATGTGTAAACATTTGTAAACATTGTTCAATATTCACTTCAGAAGGGATTTGAGACATATACAACTTGTATACGCATCATGCCAAGAAGAAATGAGGTACACTGCCTGGCCAAAAAAAAGTCTGCAACAAAAAAAAGGTCACACACTCTGATACAGTATTTCATTGTATCTGATGTCTTCATTCCTGATCATATCCATCCTCATCACTCCCAAAGACAACCTCAACATTTTCATCTCTGCTGCTTCCAGTTCTGCACCATGTCTCTTCCTCAGTGCCACTGTTTCTAAACCAAATAACACTGCTGGCCTCACCACTGTCTTGAACACATTTCCTTTCATTCTTGCCGATACCCTTTGATTGCACATCACACCTCACACTTTTCACCACCCATTCCAACCTGACTGCACATGCTTCTTCACCTCTTTTCCACACTCTTCATTGCTCTGGACTGTTGAGCCTAAGTACTTAACCCTTTGTCACCAAATGTGTCGCCGCTGACACACCCGCATGCTACCCACCCGGCGAGGCAGGGAGGGTGCCGCTCCAGGGACAGTGCCAGGCGGGGAGACCAACTGGGGCAGGACACATGCCAAACTGCAGCGCAGGCATCCCAAAGCAAGCCACGGGAGGACAGAAACCTCCCGCGGGGCAGAAGGGCAAAAGCTCGCTTGATCTTGATTTTCAGTATGAATACAGACCATGACCGCAGAGCCTCCAAGGGAGGTTTCTGTCCTGCCTGAGCTTGCCACAGGACACCCGTGCCACCGCCCGACATGTGTCCCGCTGCAGTCAAACTTCCCACCCGACACTGTCCCCGGAGCAGGTCGCCGGCGGCAGGGCGGCTAGACGGCAGCAGCAACAGCCCGCCAGCAGCAACTCCCCCCGGGCAAGCGATGCGCAAATATGTCGGCGCCGACACATTCGGTGACAAAGGGTTAAAATCCTCCACCTTCTTTATGTCTACTGCCTGTAACCTCAAAGTTCCTCTTGGGTTTCTCTCATTCACACACGTATTCTGTCTTACTGAGGCTAACCATTCCTCTCCTTTCCAGGGCATACATCCACCTCTCTAAATTTTCCTCCACTTGCTCCCTTCTCTCACTGTAGATCACAATATCATCTGCAAACATCATAGAATGGAAATTCTTGTCTAACCTCATCTACCAGCCTGTCCATCACCATAGCCAACAAGAAGGGGCTCAGAGCTGATCCTTGATGCAGTCCCACCTCCACCTTGAACTCTTCTGTCACACCGACAGCACACCTCACCACTGTCTTACACCTCTCATACATATCCTGCACCAACAGGATACTTCTCTGCCACTCCAGACTTCCTCATACATTACCACACCGGCACCCTGTCATATGCTTTCTCGAGATCTACAAAGGTACAATGCAGCTCCCTCTGACCTTATCTATTAACATCCTCAAAGCTGACACCACATCTGTGGTGCTCTTTCTTGGCATGAAAGCAAACTGTTGCTCACAAATGCTAATTTCTGCCCTTAGTCTAACTTACACTATTCTGTCCCATAACATGACTACTAATCTTCGCTACTTCCTGGTCCACAATGTTCATCTCTTACTCTTTGTTCTCTTTCATTTTCCTCATTCATCAACTTTTCAAAGCACTCTCCATCTTCCTAACAATTCAATTCAATTCTATTCTATTTGTGTAGCGCCAATCATAATCACTGATTATCTCTTTGCGCTTCACAGTTTTTGAGGCTGAGACCGCATGAATATACGGACAGACATACAATAATTTGCATTCACAACTATGGACAATTCAGAGTAACCAATTAACATGTTTTTGGTTGTGGGAGGAAGCCGGAGTACCCGGAGAGAACCCACGCAGACACAGGGAGAACATGCAAACTCCACACAGAAAGGCCCCAGCACCTGGTGTTGGGATTGAAGGACCTTCTAGCTGTGAGGCACTAGTGCTACCCATTGCACCACCGTGTCGCCCATACACTTCACACTTCTGTCATCAGTCGATACATTTCCCTCACTATCCTTAATCACCCTAACTCGCAATCTGTCCTTCCCATCTCTATTTCTCTGCATCGCCAACCTGTATAAATCACTCTCCAGAATCTCTCCTTCTCTTCTAACTTGCATCCTACCTGTGGGGCATTAGCACCAACAACATCGAACATCATGCCTTCACTTTTTAACTTGAGACTCATCACTCTTTCTGATGCTCTTTCCACTTTCAGAACATTCATGACAAACCCCTCCTTCAAGATGACTCCTTCTCCATTCCTCTTCCCATTGACACCATGATAAAACAGCTTAAACCCTGCTCCTAAGCTTCTGGTCTTGCTACTTTTCCACCTGGTCTCCTAAACACACAGTATATCCACCTTCCTCCTCTGCATCATGTCAGACAACTCTGCAGCTTTTCCTGTCATAGTTCCAACATTTAAAGTCCCTACTCTCAGTCCTTGACTTGCCTTTGCTCTTCTCTCTCTGCCTAAGGACACGCCTCCCACCTCTACTTCTTCAACCAGCAGTAGTCCAGTTTCCACCAGCACCTGTTGGTTAACAGCATTGATGGCGGCCGGGCCCTGACCGATCCGGACAGGAAGACATATTAGTGATTCTCATGTTTGATTTGGCATACGTCAGATGTCCTTCCTGACACAACCCTCTGCATTTATCCAGGCTTGGGACCGGCATGAAGAGAACACTGGCTTGTGCTCCCTCAGGCTTTCATTCAAAGAGTGGCTAATGTAATGTCTAAATTTAAAAAACTGTCAGTTCTTCTGGGGGTTAATAATATGGACCCTGGTCATTTTTGATTTCCTAAAATAATTCTGTTTTTCTTTGCAAAATAAAAATAACTTACTGTTTCAAAATGAAACTGACATGCTTTGAAATACTCTGTTAAAAACCCAGAATCCTTTTAAAAACCAACTGAGGAAAAAATCTAAAGAAAAAAACCCTGCTTTTTTATAGGGGTGAATGATTTTCATTTCAAGTGCAAATAAGTAATAATAGGTCCTCACAAAAGCATTAAAATTAAGTAACAAATGTCATTGGAAAATTAAGTAAAAGTAGTTACAAATACATTTGTGTAAAACTGCATGGAGGAGAGTAACAAGGACTTGTACCTCTGTATCTTATTTAAGTTTGTAGTAAATATCTTCTGGTACAGTGAGCATTAAAAGTGAAATGTGAGCTGCAGTAAGATTAGTGGGAAGTTATACAACCATGGCTATCCATCATTACAGGCTGCTGTGAGAGGGGTCTGCTGCAGGTTAGACCTCAACTAGCCTAAACTAATCATCATCACCTGTGACCCGAGACAAGGTTAGGGACTCAGTTCGGCAGGTAACTAGTCAGCTAAGGGCTGATTTATTTTCCAGAGCGCTGAGTTATTTTGTGCTTATATCTGTAAAAAACCTTCCATCTGGCAAAGCACAAAACCATCAACACTGTAATTAAAATGCAATTACCACCTCTCTCCTCTTCCAGTTACACAGTAATCCCTGAGAAGTCTTTCCATCTGTGCCATACATACACGCTCCTGAACACACACACACGAGCAAAAATATGCATTCAGACTAACACACACACTTCCTTTTCCTCAATCCTCTCTGTACTTTCAGCTTTGCGGCTGTTTCAGCACACTACGACAACACAACACTGTCTTACACCTTCCAAATCTGCTCCTCAACTTAGCTTACAGTGCAAAGCCTATCTGTTTTTGCACAAATCACTTCCTCATCCTTTTGCATAGTCTCCTCGTTCTTACCATGGTTCCTTCAATCCTACATCTCTTATTCATAAACCCCCCTCCAAGTTCCATAAAAAAGAAAAAAGATAAAGAGACAAAGGAGGAATTAAAGTCTACAGATATTACATATTAGTGAACAGGTTTAATTATCCAACTTCCAAGTGCAAGTCTAAGTGTACACCTTAATTATTAATAATCTTTACTGAATAAAAAATGAAAATACATATACAGTGGTGCTCCGGCGAACGAGTTTAATCTGTACTGGCATCACGTTCGTTGGGCGAATCGTTCATTAGCCGGAGCCGGTTTTTCCTTAGGAATACACGTAAAACCAATTAACCCGTTCTGGACCCACGAAAACTCTCATATAAAAAGTATGTATTACACACCCGTACGTGCACATTTATTCATTGTTAATATTTTAAAAGGAGGTTATGTTTATTATCTGAAACGGAATGCATGAAATGAGTTCTAAAAATGATTTAGAATGTACTCTTACCTTGGCTTATGACTTAGTGTGTCAGTGGCCACTGCACACGTCCATAGCTGTAAACACAGCTCAAGACACCGTAGCTGCCAGCTCTAAGCATAGCTCAAGTGTGTTTACAGCTACTGTTGTTAGCTACGGCTAACAACACAGGTCCGGCTGTGTTGCTAGCCGGCTCTGGAGTGGTGTTGGCTTACAACAGCAGAGGCTCCTGGTCCAGCGTTGTGGTGTTAGCCGGCTCCGGAGCACTGTTAGCTTACGATGACAGAGGCTCTTCGTCCAGCCAGAGCTTCTGCCGTCGTAAGCTAACAGTGCTCCGGAGCTGGCTAACACCACCGGAGTGTTGTTAGCCTGACACCCAGGCCACAGTACTGTTAAGGAGCAGGCAGCTCTGTAGCATAGACATTGAGCTACTCGTGGTTAGCATTCAGCCTTTTACATCCTGCGGGAGCTTTCACATTATTGTTTTTGCTGTTTACATCCAGGTGATGGTTCACTTCCAGGTCTATCTCTTGTGTTAGCCAAATTTTTTACAGTTAGCCGGTTCAAATTTTTGGCAGATTTTTTCTTCAGTACCCAGATTTTTGTTACCAGAAGCGTTCATTGGCCAGAGTACCACTGTATAGTACTTTTTTAAAGTTTATGTATGATTGATGGGATTTTTGCATATACCGGTAGTACAAGTTTTGGTACAACCTCAATTCCAAAAAAATTGGATGTAAATAAAATGTGTGTAAAATATAAATAAAAACAGAATACAATGATTTGCCAATCTCATAAACCTATGTTTTATTCCCAGTAGAACATAAGACATTTTACCATTTCATGGAAAATATTAGCTCATTTTAAATATGATGGCAACAACATGTGGCAGCTGTCTGTGACACCCCTCAATTTTCTTTTCTAGTCAGGACTTGACTTCAACTACACCTTTGTTGTAAGTTTGGTAATCCTAGGCCTCTCCATTCATGGGATATTACGCTAACAAGAAAATCAGACAATTTAAACTTCAACCTTTATCTCAAGTTCAAAGTCACCCATTTTTTAAGTTGACTGAGAATTGACCTCATATGCATTTAACCCTAGGCCTTTCCATCCAAGAGTTATCACTTTAACGAACCAAAGTTCGACACCTGCCAGCGGGGTGACTACAATGCACCTTCAACCCAGAGGATGAGTGGTAAAAACTCAACAAAATAATCAGCCAAATGTCCCAAACTAAAGAAAAATGTCATGCAGCTTACTTCGAGTTATTGCCTGAACTATGATTTTGCAAAACATGACCTCTGACTTTGACCCTCCAACCTTGCTTTTGCCAATTTATACCAAACCAGTCAACCCTGGCCAATCCCGGGTCGTAGCAATTTAGACAGGATCTGCGAAGGACCTGATTGGATGCAAACTAATGAACTTAGGGGCTAAAAATGGGTGGATGGACAACACTTCATCTTCAGAGGCAGACAACAACACGTTACAGTAGGCGATGGTGCTTCTTCTCTGCCCTGTTCGATGGAACTTGAAAAGAACTGCACAGGATTGAGAGTGCTGTGTGTCCAAAAATCCTCTGACATAGGCCTTAGTTGATTCATGAAGCCTAATATGGCATTATTTCATGTATGTATCCAACAATGAGGGTCTTCAAATGATGTTATCAACAAAAGTTTTTGTTAACTGTGTAAACACATACACCATACTGTACAGGAGTAGTTCATGGTAAATGTACTCAGAGTGCCAACCTAGAATGTATGGTGTCATTTTAAATTAATAAAAATGGCCCACTTATTTAAGTGTGATCTTGAACTTAACATGTACTCATGAAAAAAATGGTGTGATAATGTAATATTTTATTAAACATGAAAACTGAAAACATAACTTACATTAAGATACTAAGACTGGCATTTAATGTTAATAAAGCTGAAATTCAACATGATCCTCACACTGCAGTAGTAGTAATATATCGGCCGTGCAACATGACTCAATACACCTGCTCTGAGGACATTTTCTAGTTTTTTACATGCATATTGTTAAATTAGATATTAAAATTATTTTACAAGGCACATTCACACGCTATCAAACATATAGTGTATGTTAAAGTGTTAGAACTGGTTTGAATTATTATTATTCATGCTACTTGGTTATTGTTCAAAAGACAGGACAGGGAAAGGCAGATCAACTGAAAGACGGTCCCCGGTTCAGTGGTGGGAATGGAACTTTTCAAATGGTATGGTTACAACTTACAAGGTAGTTATCCTGTTTGGAAATGTAAACAGGATAACTACCTTAATTACTACCTGTAATTACTTTATTGTCTTTAAACAAATTCATATTAATTCTCTAGTCTAGTATTGGTATTGAGATACTGAGGGCTGGTATTGTACTGAATTCATACTTTTGGCATCAACACTTATGCACTATGTGATAGAATAATTTGCCCTGTTGCACATTCTTCACTTTTTGAAACTAAAACAAACGAGAAATCACATTTTCACACTTAAATATCTACACACAAACTGAAAAACTCCCAAAGAAGAGAATAAAGACACTAAGGAGAACATACAGTATGAATGGTATGTGTGTCTTCATGCGTGAGTTGGGGGATGGGCACTGAGTTGTCCCTGTAGATGTAAAACCTTAATTACTTCAGACTAAAACTGTAATTACAATATATCACAGCTGCACCCTTACCTGTGTGTCTGTGTGTGTGTTTCACATGACGGTGCATCTGTGTGTATGTGTGCGACTGTGTCTGTATGTATTTGTGTGGGTGCAATGGGACCACAGTGGGTGCAACAGATAAATCACCTCCACGTGCAGCTCACCAGTATGGGGACACTGGGTGTGGGGGTAGAGAAGAGATAAGACTGGGGTGCAGGGAGAAACAGATGTAATAAAAAGGGGAGGGGGGTATGGGGGAATAGAGAGATTAAGTATACTGTTTCTCCAAGCTGTGATGAGGTGAAAACTGGGAAAGGCACACATAAATATGTTTCATCAAAACTATGACTCTCATCATCTCATCTCCTCCTCCTTCACCTCTGAAAACTTGAATATTATCAGTTCTATTGGACTTCTTTCATTTTTTTACCTGTTCATCAAACTCACTGAGACTAAGTTAGAAGTTTTAGTGGCTAAAAACTAAATTCCGGGGACAGCGTATCACAGAGCACACAATTCAGTTTCATTACAGTTTCATCATAGGGAACAGCTGACCTGAATATAGATGATTTAACCAGCAATAACGGGTCAGTTTAAAGTAGCAGTGAGTATATTTAAAGGTCCAGCCTGTGAGATTGTTTTTGGCTTCTGAATTTATATCATTAAGTTGACTTGTAGATGCTGTTTGAATACAATGACTGTGGTTTGAGACAGTGACATTGTCAATGTTTTAGCTACAAAAACAAATAAAAACTGCAAAATTACTGGCAGTCCATATGTCCCAAGGGAATTTAATTAAAACTTGGAATTCCTCTTTCTTTCAATTTGCGTAGCTGCAACTGTTGGCAATCTGGCCATTAGCTCAAAGGGCAACAGGCTTTAAAATTAAGGCAAGGCACTGAGCAGGCTTTTCCGACGATGAAGCTTAGTGGTGTGTTTGTCTCATCGCATCACACTGACAGTTGGCTTTAACACCTTCAGTCTCCTGTCCCTAACCCACCTCCATCAGAAGAGAAGGTTGTTTGTTTTACCTGGCCATTTTAGATTGTTTGTATTACCTGGACATCCTGTTACCCCTCCACCCCCCCTATACATCCTGATCAACCACAGCTCTTTTAGATATATCCTTTGACCCTTCTTGTATAAATGCTTACTATACGTTGTACCACTGCAGTTCAGGCAGGTGCCGAAGTCTGATCTCAAGCCTAATGTTCACTTTCATCCCTGCCTTACACACCCCTAAATAGCTGCACCTTTAAATCTGGCTGATTCCATTCATTCCAACATACTGTAGCACTCATGCAACCATCACTCAACCATAAACCTCCCTACCTGCTTATATTAATCAAGATGAAGAAATAACAACAATATAACAAATTCCAAAACATATTTCTTCTGTACTCCAGTTTTGTTATATAAAATCATGATGCCAAGCTCTGCTGGGAATCTGGGGTGCAGGTCTCAGGGGCCATCTGTGTCAGCCTTGCACAGATCATCTCAGAACGTTTCCTGAGCAGAGTCACCACCAAAGTAAGAATGTATATAAGCATGTTTAAATCAGGCAAGTATGTCCTGCCTGAAATGGACATAACATGCATTTTACAACACTGTGGATGATGAATGCAGCGAGCTCCATCACTGGCAAAACAAGGAAATGAGTCTTAATTAGTCTTGACTAAATTAACAACCAATCAACACTACTTTCACAGCAGAGAGGGAACTAAGTATGATGTCATAGACTCTGATTGGTCCAGTAACAACAGTCTATAGAGTCAAGCACAGTAATGTCTGAAGACATTTTACAAAATAGCTGTATAAAAAAATTATCCTTAAACTTGGAGCAAAACACCAAGAGGGAAGTGCAGGATTTATTGATATACAAATGAGGGTAAACTTGCAATTTACTACATAAACCGGAGGTGTGCAACCTGCGGCTCCAGGCCCACATGTGGCTCTTTAGCCGCTCTCCAGTGGCTCCTGTGTCTTTGTCCATTGATGGAAGTGACACATTATAATAAATCACAAAAATAAACACAGAATCAACAAAAAGAAGTAAAAATGAACTTCATAGTGAACAAAACTTAAGACAAAACTGAAGCAGGAAATCTTCAAAAGGAACAAGACTGAAGAACAGAATAAGTTCTATGAAATTTAAAGACAAAAAAAATTATGAACTGTGATGAACTATGAATTATAAAAAAAATTCAGCAAAAAAATCACATTCAAAAACTTCATAAAAATACTTAAATAATATATCAACTGCATGGAAAATGTATAGAAAATAAAATATTTTAAAAAGAAAAAAACTCAAAAATAATCATATCAACAAATATAAATAAGATAATCAGAACAAAATAATAATAATATCAATATGTCCACAAGTATCAACAAAAATGTTAAAATAAATAAAAATGGGCCATAACTCACTAGATTGAATAAAATTATCAAATAATCTGCTAAATGAAAAAAATGTGCAAAAATGAACAAAAATGATCGATAGACTGAACAAAACTGAGTAAAATAAGTAAGGAACTGTACAAAAATTTAAAGAAAACTTGACGCAATGAACAAAAAAAAGAAATATTAATCAAATTGGTATTTGAAAAAGTCTGAATAGTATTTGCAGCTCTGGACACATTTTTTTCATTGTAAAAATATGGCTGTTTAGATTGTAAAGGTTGACGATCCCTGGCATAACCCTATGCACACAGCACAAAGCGGAAACAGGATTACAAAAACTAGAAGGTTGCGACACTCACAGTGGGTTGGAAAAACAAGCCAATAGTATGACATGTCCTTGTCCACAGAGCAGCTTGCACCAGCATGATTCCAGCAATGGGGTGAAATCCTCCAGAAAGTTATACTTAACATAGAAAGAAAATACTGAAAGTGTCAGATGAAGAAGTAAGTAGCAATGAAATGTATTATGGGATTTTGCCTAAAATTATACTCACTGTGCAGTAAAGTAGACTGTTTTAGTATGTGTTTTAGTGTTGGATCTAACGCGCTGCATGTATTTTACTGCTGATGTATTTTACTACCCTTTCCTGCATGGGGTCCACTACACTGGACAGGAACAAGGTGACTTTAAATTTATAGTCACTTAAAAAAAATAAGGCAAAACTTAAAGCAACGTGCAATAAGACAATGAGTATTTTGAGTTTAAATAAACAAAATTTCCTGAAGTCCTGGTTATCCCTCCCTCATTCAGTTGCTGGCTGAATTAATTCTGTCCAAATGAATATATTACCTAAGTTTACATATCTTTTCAAATGTCTGCCAGTTTTCATTCCCAAATCACTCTTTACCAAACTAAATAGCATCATAACAACTTTCATCTGGAAATGCAAGTCTCCCCGGATATTATGGGCCACACTGCAATAACCAAAAAAGATGGGAGGTATGGCTGCTGCGAACTTCCAGTATTATTATTGGGCAGCAAACATGGGACCAATTGTTCATTGGCTCTACGAACATCCAGGAGCTGATGCTCTCTCATGGCTACAGCAAGAGGCATCATCTTGTAACTCCTCATCCCTGTCAGCCTTAATTTTCTCAAATAGCCTACCTCCAACTGAACACACTAAGAATATTATTGTGAAATATACTGTTAAAATTTGGTTTCAATGTAAGCATCATGGGCAACACAGTTGTGCAGTGGGCAGCACTCATACCTCACAGCTAGAAGGTCCTGGGTTCAATCCGGGTGGCCTTTAATTTTGCATGTTGTCCCCGTGTCTGCGTGGGTTCTCTCTAGGTGCCCTGGCTTCCTCCCACAACCAAAAAGATGCACTAGGGGTGAGGTGAACTGGTCACTCAAAATTGTCCATAGGCATGAATGTGAGTGTGAATGGTTGTCTGCATCTATGTATCAGCCCTGCGATGAACTGACGACTCATTCAGGGTTTACCCTGAGTTCACCTCAAATCAACTGGGATAGGCTCCGGTGGGGGGGGGGGGGGGGGGGGGGGGGGGGGGGGGGGGGG
>JAQQAE010019073.1:0-11029 GCA_029823295.1 Pseudamia nigra | reverse complement strand
GATGTATGATCCCTCATCTCTGTTGATGGTCCTCGGGTCACGTTTGCGGATCTCAATGGCCTCCTTAATCCAGCGATTAAAATGTTTAAAATGTTGTTTTTGTTTATTACATAATTCCAGACATGTTCTTTCATAGCTTGGATGTCTTCAGTGTTGATGTACAATTTTGAAAATAATAAAAATAAAGAAAAAACACTGAAGGAGAAGGTGTGCGCAGACATTTGATTGATAGTGTAAAGGCTGGTACACACTGTATGATTTCAGAACTGAGTTACAGCCATACACACCCTCTGGTATTTGCTTGTTATTGTGGTCAGAGATCATGCCTCACACCCTCCACTGTTTTATGACTGAACCAAATGGATGGCGCTTCAAACTGTGCATGTTTGATTTCCATCCAATTACTGCACTTTTCTCTGCTTTTCTCCTCACTGTGCCTGTGCAGCAACAGACGACACTGAATGAAATCAAGAAGAAAGCAGTAGACATCACAGAGATACCACATACTGGAGCCAGCAAGTTAGATTTGGCCTAAAGTCCACGCATTCCAGCACAGATGGGCAAGCATAGGCATGTAAATGTGGTATTATTACAACCCTGTGTCACTGTGAAGGGAAGAAAGAAAAGAAAAAGGAAAAAAAGAAAGTGGAACTGTTATGATCGAGTTTCCGTAGCCATGGTTTTCAGCTCAGGGAGACACTGACATATATTTAGAGGATGTGTATGTGGTTTGTAAACTCTGTCATCAGTGTGAATCGGAGTCAACAGTTCTGAATATGAGCTGATAAAGCAGCTGGGGACGTGGCTGTGAGACGGACCATGTGGAGAGTGATGAGAAGAGACACCGACAGAACAGGTGGAGAATCTAGAGACTCGTTTAAGTGACTGTCAGAGATTCAGGACAATTGGAACCGCGAGTTTTGACAGAACAGCTCAGAGAGGAAACAGAGCTGAGAAAACTGAACAACATTGCCCTATGGACTGAGAATCAAACTTTTAAGTAACACGCTAGCACTTGTATATATATTCACCTTAAAAAACTCTGAATTACAAACAAGTGACCCAAGAGCAAGTTGGCAATTCGATCAGAATAAAGTACACGGACCGCCGGATTGACAGACTTTGTGAGTGTGATTCGATGGATCCAGAAGCAGACATATAGGGGTGAGTTTGGCAAACACACAGCTGATCCTCTGATAGGATAGAGACAAACACATCACACAGGGCTACTATAGAACACAACTCAAGTTCTGTACATACACATTGCCTGAGAAGAATGTTTTGGGTGTCCAATCTCTCTCGCACAGTGTTCTGTAGCAGTGTACACTGGATTTGTTTGTGTATGCAGCCAAGACATTTACAGTCTACTATACCTTCATTTTGATACACTTGGTGAAATGGTGAAACCTCTGCCTCAGACACACCTGCCATTAAAACCTCTGTACACTTTAATATGCACAAATACCAGGGTATGAATCATTTAAACTGGTCAGTTATATAAAAATTCATCCCCGGTGTAGTATTCACAGAGGTTGAAATAAACTACAAAGACCAAAACCATTGTTTTTACCAAGCTGTACATGTTTATTTCTGCTCTAAATTTGACAATTTTAACATGGGACTCTATGGAGACTGACTTGCTTTTGGACTTAATCCCTTGTGGACACTTGCTGCAGTTTTTGACTCTTCCAAATTTGACTCGAAGAAATCCACAGAAACAACTTGCCTGCAGTACTCACGTTCATAGACTTCAGGAAAGCTTTTGACTCCATCAACTGCCAACGCATGATGCAAATCCTAACAGCTTACTACATTCCACCAAATCTTTTGAGAGCCATAGAAAATATCTACACAAACACCAGAGCAAAGGTCATAACACCAGATGGCGAGACTGATGAATTTAACATCTATTTCTGGGGTTTTGCAGGGAGATACACTGGCACCGTACCTCTTCATAATAGTCCTTGACTGTGCCCTCAGGGAAGCTGTGAGCGGAAGAGAAAATGAACTTGGCTTTACCATAATGCCAAGAAGGTCAAGAAGACACCCTCCTGTCACTATCACTGATCCGGACTTCGCAGATGACATCTGCCTGCTCTGTAACCAAATGGATCAGGCACAGGAACTGCTTTGTCAGGTAGAAACAGAATGTTCCAAGGTTGGACTGAGTCTGAATGCCAGCAAAACAGAAGTCATGGTCTTCAACTTAGGTTCAGCTTTGTTGTTGTTGTAAAGTGCTTTATAAATAAAGTTTCATTCATTCATTCGTTCATTCAACATTACAGATCATGACCAACTTACCACCTTAGATCGGAATTCTCTAAGAGAACTTACCAACTTCAAGTACCTGGGGTCATGTATGCAATCTACCGAGATGGACATCAAGGTCAGGAAGGCTCTTGCATGGAAGGCACTAAACAGCATGAATATGATCTGGAGGTCCTCACTGCCTGGGAAGGTGAAGCAGAACCTGTTCCTGGCCACTGTAGAATTCATGCTTTTGTATGGATGTGAAGCTTGGACAATGACACTGTCCATAGAAAAATCACTCAATGGCTGCTACACCCGTATGCTGAGAGCAATCAATAACATCAAGTGGTGGCAGCACATCACTACTGAGACTTTGTACGGCAACCTTTCAAGAGCAGGAGACAAGGTAGCATCCCGACGAATGGCTCTAGCTGGACACTGCCACCGCCACAAGGAACTGACAGCCAGCATGGTTTTACTTTGGGATCCTGCACATGAACGCCGCAGCAGAGGAAGACCCAAGAAAACCTTTGTGGACATCTTGATGTCAGACTCAGGTGTCCTGGACAGGAATGAGTTAAGGGCATGCATGAACGATTGAGATGGGTGGAAGATCCATACTAGGGCTCAGCTGCAGCCGACCTAGAGAGACATTTGACTCAGCTCAGCAGTGGAGGTTGCCACTCAACATTTGAAACTACACATCTTCTTTCTGCACATATTTCTTCAGTTCAAACTGAAAGCTGAAACTTCAGGATAAAATAGTCAGATGGTGTTTCACGATGCAATGGACTATAGAGTCAACTTTTCAGAGCTTCTGTGATGAGCCACTGAGTAGAGCAGCAAAGTCCAACCCCTACCAAGCAGAAAACTGGGATTGTTTTTTTCTTTTTTTTTACTGAAGCTCTTGTCATAGGTGGGTAGTGCTCAAGTACATTTACTCCTTTACATATACTTGTATAGTCCATCCATCCATTTTGTACCCTTTAATTCTCAAAGGGTTGGGGGAGCACTGGAGCCTATCCCAACTGACTTAGGGCGAAGGCAGGGTACACCCTGGATGAGTCACCAGTTCATTGCAGGGCATTACTTGTGTATTTTTTTCAAATAAATGTATTTTTGAGACCAGTTGTTTTTCAGAATCCTTTTTACTCTTAGTAAGTTACATTTGGGATGAAAATGAATGTACTTCTACTCAAGAAAAAGTCAAATGGTTGAAATTGTAAAAAAAAATATATAAAATTTTAATTTAAGAATTACCTAAATAGTCAAATAAAACATATAGATGAATAAACTAAGCAACAAAATGAGCAAAAGTGTTCAAAAGTAATCCAAAACATTAACAGAAAGCCAAAAAATAGAAAAAAATGAATACAATAACTAAAATAATCAAGGAACGTGAAGAAAATAGGCAAATAAATAATATAATGAGGATACGCAATAAACACAAATGACCAAAATAAGCAAAAATTTAAAAAATCAAATAAATGAACAAAAATAATCAACAATTTGAATAAAATAAGCAACAAAAAACATTAACAAAAATCAATATACTGTATGAAGTTGTAATAAATTCCACAATATGTAGTTACTCATTTTTGTAATTAATTTTTGTTGCAAGTTACTGTTTGACTTTTACTCAAGTACCTATGTTTATGAGTACTTCTACTTGAGTCACCAGAATTAGAAAATAACAGTACCGGTACTTTAACTCATGTACTATTTCTGTTTACTCTGCCTTTCACTGGCTAAAGTTAAGGAGTAGATGCAGAAGTCTCATTGCCTCTCAGCCCAATTGAATTACAATATTCTAAAAGGTAATTATGGAACTTTTGCCCAGCATTGCCAAAATCCATCACACACTGAAGTCTTAACTACTGCAGGCAAATGTATGTATAAGTGGAGCAGTAAATTACAGAAAGAGGCCACTTTGACTCCATTGTTGCCACATTCTTCCTCTGCACTGCCATCAGAAGAGCAATGAAAGCCAGCCCTACCTTACACAAGCTCCTTCACTGTTTTCCTTATTCAGTCTTTTAGGGCTGCTGCCATGGAGTATATCCAAAAGTTGTGTGCTATCAGTAGCAGCTTGAACCAGCTGTTTTCCCTCTAGGCAGGTCATTCTACAAAACTGCTGCCATCAATCCACAACACCTACTGACATTCATAAGGCCGCGAAATCTGTCAAATTGTATTTTCCAAGTAAATTTTTTTTAAATAAATATGTACCTAATCACATAATGTATGAGACAATGTTATTCTTATTTTAATTAGTACATGGCCATTTGTGCCATGTCTGTAATGGTCAACATGGAATCTGCATGTAACATATCACCCTTTCTTTTTTTAATCACAAATTTGTTATTATCAGGATTACATGTATATCCCTAATACCATAAACTGTGTTTATTCAAAACAAAACTATTGTTTTTAGCAAAAAAAAGTTATGATTTGTGTGTGACCCTCAGTTTGACTTACCATCTCTTCACACTTTACTTTTTCTGTCTATAAACAATGTTCTGTCATTTTAAATGACATGGCAGACAGGATGTGGCATCCTTTGAGATTCTGGAGGAGCCAAGTTCCCACATTATTTTACAGTTTGTTGTTTTTTTTATGCATAAAACCTATGCCAGATCAAACATGCGAATCATTGGTATTTCGCTGTGGCGACCCCTGAGGGGAGCAGCCGAAAGGACAACAACAACAGTGTCTGTCAACCTTACCACCCTATCATGCAAAATAGAATAGGAATTTTTTTTAATTAAAAAAAAATATATATACAGTATATATATGAAAAATATATTTCAAATTAAAATCATATATGCTAAGTGAGTTAGCCCATCACACAGTGAACTGGCAACCACTTACCACCCCGACACATACCACCCTCTCACATTTTTTATTTAAAAACAGGTAATATTAATAAGTGTTTTATGCCTGAGGTGGGAAAATATACTTTCTTTGAGTTTTAACATGTCTTTATATTGTGGATTTCTTTAAAAAAAAAGTTTGCACTTTGTGGAAATTTTGAAAATTGCAAAGTGGAAATTGCACCTGTTCATAGAATGAGCCAGGCAACTCCACTCTGAGAGCATCTGGTTAAATATAAGATTATCAGGTATCTGTGGAAAATGTCTAAAACATCTCAAATCAACATGAAAATAAAAAATGATAATCATAGCATGGGAGAAGACAACAGCCCAAGGCATTTTTCAAATTTATATAGCACATTTCATACACAGACTTAGCATAATTCCCTTTACATAAAACAAAAACTTGAGAAATAGTTCAATTTGATGCACTGAAAATTGCGCCTGCAATTAAACCCAATAATGTTAAGAATACAATTAAAACAAAATACAGAAGAATAGAGAGAAAGAAAATATAAAATAATTTACATTATAAACAACCAAAACAAACAAACAAACAAAAAATCAGTACTGTAAAGAGCTCACCCATAAGCAAAAGAAAAAGAGGAATGTTTTAACCTGGATTTAAAAAGATGAGCATCTGCTGCTGACTCCAGTTCCCTTGGTAGCTTGTTGCATGTGTGTTCAGAATAAGAGCTAAATGCTGCTTCACCCTCACAACAAACAAAGAATACTGCATGAATATTCAGTTGTACTGTATTAGGTAATGTAACAAATGAAGCCCATCCCTACATATTTCTCTACTTGGCCTTCATCCATGTTCCCTGCCTTCCATCACTGCTTCTTCCCAGCACCGCCTGCAGACATGCACTGCCCTAGTTTGTACAAGTCATATTGCTGCTCCAGAAAGTGCCACAGGGCAGAAGTGGAGCAGCGCTTGGCCATGCCCTTACATCACTGTGTTTAGACAAAGAGACAGAGAGTGAACTATTGTGTGTCATTGGCATTGCTGAAAGGATTTGGGCTAGTTTTGTTGTGTAAATATGCTTCTGGACTTTTAATGTCACCGATATACTTTGTAATGCTGTATTCTCCAATGAAGTGCACATGCAGTTCATTTGGTTTTAATTCTGTTTATGCCATGCATGATAAGTTCATTCTATGAATGTTTTATTAAGTAATAGAATTTCTGAAATTCTGTTAGCTCTGCTGAGGAGGTTATGTTTTTGTCAGCAGTTTATTTATTTCATCATCATCTGGATCCAGAAGATTGTTATTTTTTTAGATCCTTCACCATTGTGTGAGAGGGTCAAATTCAACATTTGTCATTGTAATGCCACAAATAACACCCAAACAATTTAGCCAAAAAAAACATACAATAAGACCCTAACAGTTTCTATCCAACCACAAAGTTTGATCCAGATACATGGGCAACATTCTAGCTATTGCAATTCAAAATGCTTACACTTACAGGGGTTGAGGAAAAATGGCTACTGTCAGGTAGCAAATAAAGCTATAGACATGAAATGGACACCAAATTGTCGCAGAAAGTCTGCTGATTTAGTAATCTGCCCATGGATTTGATGTATCTTTAACATTTATAGAGCTAGATCCAGAAGAAGACCACCATTATGGAAATATTTTTGTGAATCGCTATTGAACGAATGATATTTATGTGATTCTGAATGCTAATGGTTGGTTTTCATAGTGTAACAATCCAATAATGAGGATCATTTGTTTTCGTTGTCGTATCCCAACAAGAGAAACTGAGCGGTCTTTGTGGAGATCTGCTTTCTGAGTGCTTTGTAGTTTGTATTTTAGCCACTTTCTCTGTGAGTTGTAACACAAAAGCGAATACTATTTATTACCACAGGTCATTGAAATTGTCCATTCTTAGAGTAATTCTACTGTACTTCAGTACAGCTGTTTCATAATTTTTTTCATAATGAATTCTCAACAAGTATAAAAGTATAAATAAAACTTCATAAAACCCACTTGTAGTGTTTTCTTAGCCTCAATAAGACAAAATTTCTGCAACAAGGGGTCTGCAACCTGCAGCTCCAGGGCTCTTTTGTCCCTCTTCAGTGGCTCCTGTGGCTTTTCTAGGAATGGAAGTCACAGATTTCTCCTCAATTCTCCTACTTACAGACTTAAGGATTTTATGTTCTTCCACTACAATTGAAAAATACCTCTCAATAACATGGTAATATCTCCAGTGCTGAGGTTACAAGTTAGATGTTCATTGAATTCATAGATGATATTACTGCCCCATAATTCAACAAACTGGAATTAATAAAAATAAACCAAATAATCCATAAAATCAATAAAAAAAAAATCAAAAGTCTAAGCATTAAATAGATTGAAATATACAAAATAGTAAACAAAATGGCACAAAACATACAAAAACAAAGTCAATAAAAATTAACCTGATAATAGAAGAAACTATCAAAAAAATTCACAGCAATTGAATGAGAAAGTAAACAAAATGAGTAACAATGAATAAAGTGATCAATACAATAGACAAAATAATAACAAAAAAAGCATTTCATTTGCAAAATCAAAATAACAAACACTGACACAAAAAGTGAATCAAATAATCAAGGCACTGACCAAAAATGGTAAAAATCATCATTAAAAAGTGTCAATAAAATACCAAGTGAATGAACTTTAGTTTTCAAGGTCTTGTGGTTTTGTTCAGATCCTAAGTTATCTGGACAACCTTTACACCTTTTATTAAGCTATGATAGGCTTTGATCTCCACTCTGCTGGACTCTGACTGGCAGCACCGTTTAGACAAAGACCTAGAGAGTGAAGTGTTGCGTGTCACTGGCACTGCTGGAAGGATTTGCAGTAGTTTTGTTCTTAGCTGGAACTGCTGGATTTTGATTGACTGCTCAGTATGACAGCACCACTCTGCTGCTGATTCAGACATTCACAGCTGTAGTTTTGGTTGAGAGGTTACATTAACACTGTGAAATGACTTTGTAAGGCCACCCTTGACTGTGTTATATAAAGTTAGAATGCTAGTATTCTCCACTAGATTATCCATTACTCCCCTAACCTGTTGTGCTTCTGCAGCTAATTCTAATTCATCCATATCTGGTCATACGCAAGATGACAACAAGGAAGTTGCAGCCTGACTGGCCTAAGAAACCAATGGATGATGTCACAGTGCTGTAACTTATTAAAATAATAACGGTCATGTTATTAAGCTTCTGATGTAACAGAGTAACATTTAGAAAAGAAAAAAAGAAAAAAAAAACACACTTAAAACTAAATGCTCAAGGTAGTAGTGATAACATTTGAAAAATGGGTGATGATGACAAGAGTAAAACAGAGAAAAGCCAAAGAAGAGAAAAGCCAGAGGGAAGGGTGAAGACTACCCCATCACACACCCACCCCTGAGAGCCCTCCAAACTGGGAGATGTCTAAATGGAAGAGAAGGGAAAAATCGGAGATGGACCGTGAAAGGGGACCTATAAAACTGAGAAAAAAGACATTTTTAAAAAGCCACAGAAGGTGGCATAAAAGGCCATACAGAGAAAAGCCAGCCTCAGCCAGAAATGTCAGTTGCCATTGTGTGAAATACCAAAATATCAAGGGATGAAAGAGGGCTAGAGGGAGAAAGAGAGGTTCTCAAAGAGACAAGAAGAAAGATATGGCAACAGAAAAAAATAATACTGACAATGATGGAATGATAGCAGATAAGAGACTATTAATAGACAGAAAGAAGGGAGAAAAAGAAGTAAGCACAAAAAGGAGGTAAAACGGGAATAAAAAGGAAGAGATGTGGATTGACAAAAAGGTCAGTGAGCAACTGAGAAGGAGATTAAAATGTCAAAGAGGAGAAAGTAGAAAGGAGAGTGTAGCAGTCTGAAAATCTGAAAACACCTGTACTCGCTTTTCTAGCACGAGAGTGAAACTGGAGGCTGCTGAAAGAGATGGGCAAGGGGAAGAGAAAGTGAGAATGATAAGAAATAAAGGAGATGAAGGTGAACACTGGAGAAAAAACAGAAAAGACCATGAGAAAGAGTGTGTCTGTGCATGTGTATGTTTTCATAAAACAGCCATTTTAAGCCTGGTATATATCATCCTGGCACTATTACAGCAGATTCTGTGGGAGCAGGCCACCAACCCAATCAGTCCTGTGCAGTATCCCTGCAGGCACATTGGCCGTGTCCACACACAACCCAATTACCTGCATACAAGGCTCTTGCAGAGGGTGATGAATACTGACATTCTGGCTTAACCTACTCGAAAAGTTGAGTTTTTACAAGCTGTACTGTATGTTAACATGAGAAGACGTGTAGGTAATGCATTTTCTAGACGCAACTGTTTTCCATTTGTTTTGTGGTTGAGTGAAAGAAAAGCTCTACATACTGATATAAAAAAATCCAAGCTGTGGTTCACTCTTTGTCATCCAAGTTCGAATCGTCTATCAGAGGCCTGGGAGCTTGAATGGTCTACACAGTATCTTAGCTGTTCCTAGGACTGCACTCTTCTGGAGAGATCTTGTTCTGGAATCTGCTGGAGCCACTCTCCCAGTTCCAATGGGTCCCAACAACCACTGGGACCACATTTTGTTGAGCTCCTCCCTAATTTCTTAACTTTCACGTGTCCCTTCTTTGCCACTCAGAATTGCCACATATATCACCACGTCCTTTTTCTCACCACTATGTCCAGTTGTTACCTGTTCAGTCTGTATCTGTAAGCCCCACAGTCCCTTGGCTTGGTTTTTCTCAACCACCTTTGGAGGTGTCTCCTACTTTGATTTTTGGACCTCCAGCCCATAGTCGGCACAGATATTTCTGTATACAATGCCAGCCACTTGGCTATAGCACTCCATGTGCACCCTGCCTGCCAGCATCATACAACCTGCTGTGATGTACTGGATGGTCCCAGGGGCAACTTTGGGGCACAGTCTGCATCTAGGGTCCTGTCTGGTGTGGTAGAACTCAGCCTTGATTAATCTGTGGTAAGTGCTTTTTCCAGCCGATGGTAGGATTTTTTGATATCAGCCACTTCTTCAATCTGCCAGTGGTACTACATGCAAGAGTTGTCCTTCCATGCTTCCTCCTGCTCCCACAGGTATTCACTCAGCGGGTCTTCCAGATGTACTCCTGGATCCATGTTGTTTCATCCCGGATAGTGCTAATTTAGTGTACTTTGTAGAATTCTCAGTAAAACTATAAGCAAAACAGAACATGATGGGTAATGATCCCTCATGTCCCAAATCCGTGTTACATCCATTTATCAGTTGTGGCATATTTAGCTGTTTTTCCAGTTTGCTGTGCCAGTAGATGTTCCCCATCCTTTGTAAGGGTGCGCAGCACTCAAGACATTTTCCTTTAGGACGTTTTGAAGACTTATGTCTTTTTTTTTTTAATTCTTGTGCATTGGCTGTGTCCCCTCTCGTGCACTGGTTCACACTTACACTAGCTCAGCTCCAAGGCATGGATACATCTGTACATAGATTACATCACAATACCACATACACAACTTAATTGAGATTGTGGCTTGTATCTGAGTTGTTTTTAGTCATGTAGAGACTTCTACTGGATTTCTCCACATTAAAAATCTAGATTTTCAGTTTAACTGTACATTCTGCATGCGGAGGCCGTGGGGGAAAAAAAATAAATAAATATATATATACACTGCTTGGCCAAAAAAAAGTTGCCACCAGGAAATAACTAAGCAAATACAGTAAGAGCATTTCAACATGCACAATGCGAAGGGACCTCCAGGGATTGAGACTGAACAGCTGTGTAGTCTCAAGAAAACCACTGATCAGTGAGACTGACCAGAAAAAAAGGCTTCAATTTGCTAGGCAGCATAAAGATTGGACTCTGGAGCAATGGAAGAAGGTCATGTGGTCTGATGAGTCCAGATTTACCCTGTTCCAGAAT
>JAQQAE010019072.1:0-11029 GCA_029823295.1 Pseudamia nigra | reverse complement strand
CTTCACAGATGTGCAAGTCACCCATGGGGGGGAGGGAGGGGGAAGTGGTATGAAAATGTGAGTCCTGCATTATTCATTAAGGCAGTGGAGAACCAGAGACAGAGGCTGGGATGCCTTTCACAGCCTGCACTAACACTCATTTGTACTTCTGTGAGGACGTTCATGAAGTGCGTTCACATACCCGCATGCGGTACTCTGATTCTCACCTTGGGTTTGACCATATTCAGGATATTCTAATGATGGTTCACATTGAAGGTCCCACACTGAGAAGATCTACGTATGTTTTTGTGTTTTGAGGCTAAACTGAGGTTTAAATTGAAGCGGTGAACATGGTGAGCTTCTTCTCCAGTCAGGAGAAATCCATGAGACAATAAAAACATTTCCAATTTTTGTGATTCATGACATCACAAGTGAAGTTTGGCTAAAATGCATACAGGTCCATGTGACGAGCTCATAAAAGTCATGCAATGTGCAAAGAAGTTCAGTGATCTAAATCTTACCTTTGGAAATTTTTTCATAAGTTACGTGCTATTATCAATTCCAAGTCTATGGACTAAACATGTATTTGCTTTAGGGGCTTTGCAAGAAGTTATGGTTATCATAACATGAATTTATAAAACAAACTGTATCCTGGGGCCATTTCAGAACTTTAAGCAAGACAAGGAATCATATCCTGCTTTACCATCACACAGTTTTAGCACTACTCTCCTCTAATCACCTCTGTTAAACCTCCACTTGACTCTACATGGGTTGGGTTGTTTTCCATAACAATTGAGTAACATCTGCACCTCGTCGTTTGGACTCCAGTGTTGTTCTGCACGTAACTATTTTTGTTGAATAGAAATAATAAAAAGGAACAGTTGCTGTTGCCAGGTTTTGATTCTTGTATCCGACTTGGTCTCAAGATGCTTCCAGTGCCATCGCTCCATGGCCAATCAGGGGCCTGCAGTCTGCTGATGTCACATTTTCTGCTCAACTCAGCTTGCTTGGATCCCTGGGCTATTAGGTACTACAAAAGTATTTGGTGCAAGGTTCTATCACCTAATGAAAACCCTGAAAAAGTTGAGTTGAGTCAAGAAAAGTAGGTGCTAGTGAAAAAGTCCTCATATAACTGTCAAAATGGAACATCATTTTCAAGACTTTTCCAGGTGAGAATATAGTTGGTTTGCCTTAAACTGTTGTTGATTTATCCTGAGAGACTCTGCTTTTGACGACTTCCTGCCACTTTAGCTCTATGTCTCATAATGCAACATAATGCATAGTCATACTGATGCAGAAACAGATCCCAGGTCAGCTTCATAATGACCTGTGGTTTAACCAATCAGAGTGTTTAAAGCTGGCACATGAGAACATAGAGTGTTTGTGAGTTACAGAAAGGTTTTTGGATATTTTGCAGTTCGTGTGCAGTTTTGGAAAATAAGCATTTATTCAAAAAAAGGTAAGTGATAACGGCAACTTTTTTCCCACCAAAACACTGATGACACGGAGCCATTTTTAAGGGTTTACTGTTGCTTTTCATGCCTGTGTTTATATTTAAGGGTGTGTGTGTGTGTGTGTGTGTGTGTGTGTGTGTGTTCTTCATCCAGATTTCAATTTGTGTGACAATGAAGTGTTTCTCTTGGGTCATATACACATCTCATATTTCATAGCATAGTTATGGATATCACCATACCACATTTGATAGGCTGATACCCTTGTGTGTCTCTGTTTCATCTCTCTCTCTCTCTCTCTGTGTGTGTGTGTGTGTGTGTTCATGGATGCCATATTATTTACATGGATGACTGACCTTCACCAAGTCATGTCCCTCTCTGTAAAACCCTGTGTAGTTTTCCACCCTCCATTTCTCCATTATTCCTCGGTCACACAAGGGAATCAGGAACATGTCTGACCTGACATAACAGCGAGGCTCATCAACGGGGTTTTATAGAAGATATCTGACTGCTTTATGATGCAGTGGTATTAAATATAGTGTGGAGTGACGTGAAAATGAAACAGTGAACATGGGGAAATGGAATGAAACACATAAACCTGGTCTTTGGTTAGCAGAACTATTAGACTGTGTAAAATGTAAACAGAATTGGATTGCGATGGTTTGTCAAGCATGGAAACAAAATATTCAATTGAAAATACCTCAAAGGTAGCATATCCAATGCTGAATGCCAGCAACACATTTCCAAAAAGTTGAGGCAGTGTCAAAAGGACCGCTCTGCTGTATCACCTCTACTTTAACAACTCTGTATTTATGAACCGAGGAGACTAAGTGAATTGTTTTCTTGTTCTTGCTTGATGTAGTATTTCATGTGCTCAGCAGTTCAGGGTCTCCTTTGTCATGTTTTGCATTTTAAAACGTGGCTAACACTTTCAGGCAGGCCAGTTTATCACCTGCACTCTTTGACTCTAGAGTCATAGAATATGTACAGAATGCGGTTTGGCATCGCCTTGCTGAAATTAATGAAGTCGTCTCTGGAAAATATGTCAGCATATGTTGTTTAGCATTAATGTTGTCTCCGTACAGTATATGTGACGGTTACCCATGCCAGGTGTGCTAATGGAGCTGGCTTTTGAACTGAGCGTGAAGCTGGATGGTCTCTCTCCTCTTTAGCTTAGAGGACATGGCATGTCCATGATTTCCAAAAAGAAGTTTGCATTTGAACTTATCAGACCACAGGACAGTTGTACTTTGCCTCTCTTAAATGAGCTCGAGCCCAGAGAGGGCGGTGGAAATTTTGGGTCTAATTTATATCAGGTGTCCTTCTCGGCACTGTAGAGTTTCAACCTACATTTGTAGCTGCAGCAATGAACTGTGAAATGATTTCTGGGAGTGTTTCTGAGCCCATGCACTGATGCCCACGACAGAATCACGTCTGTTTTTAATGCAGTGCCGTCTGAACCCAAGATCACGCTCAAACTTTATTGGGTTTGTGGCCTCTCCCTTGTGTAGAGAGATTCTGGAAATCTTTTTAATAAAGTTGTGAGCTGGTGAACATTAAATCCCGACAAACCTCTTTTTAACAGAGTGGTGCACGTCTCACCATCTTCGCCTCGAACAGAATCAGAAACCCAGGGGTCTGCAAGAAAAAAACCCCGCAAGGAAGAAGCATAAAAAACTGCACTCATCAGGTAAAAATATAGTTTGCACATCAAATTAAACAGCTACAGCTACAAGCACATATAAGTCATATTTACACACAACAAACACAACTCCAACGTCAACATCAAATATCAAAATCCTAAAAAGAGGCTCGGCTTAGGAGGTTGCATTGACTGACTACTAACCTGTTGCCTGTTAACCCGCAGACTAGAATTTTACGTGTCTTTGCAACAGTTAAGTTAGGTTTCAGTTTTTTTATCATTGTATTTACTGCTAGCATTTATTATTATATTGCAGATTAAGCTATTCACAATATTTTTTTATGTGCACAGTTCTAGTCATCCAACAAACACTGATCTAAATCGTTTCTCTGTTTCAAATGCAATATTACTGAATATTATTATAACTGTTTACCTGTCAAAAAGAGTAGCAGCACATCATTTGAAATTAAGAGATTTTGAAGATGAAGATATGTTTTTTATTGATCACAAAAGTTGTAACATTCAGTTGTGACACTGAAATCAAAGATTCGTTTTTAAATCAGGTCTGATGTCTTTTGTCAGAGTGAAAAAGTTAAAGTCTAAGTAACAGACACACGCAGTACAAATGGAGTATTAGTCTCTGCAGGTACAATAATATTTCCATCAGTTTCCTGTCCTTCCTTTTTGACACTGAATTTGAAAATGAAACTTAAAGTCATCAGACAGTTTGGCCGAGACAAGCAGATTAATTAGTGAAACTAAATGAGGCATTAACATTTTATGGGCGGTCATAAACTGCTTAATTACACTTTGGAAACTTGACATGTAGTAGCTACAGTTTTTCTGTTGATGTGCCACCTGCCACAGGGTTATGAATTTATTTGAAACTGTAATGGGACATTTCATTACCTGTGATTCATAGGTGTCTGTGGTGAGACCATGGCATCATGCCACTTGTCTGTGCACCTCAGCTCACCTCCATTCGACCCTGGGACCCGGGCCGACAGCGTTGCAGAGTCCTGCAGAGACAGAGACCAGGACTGAGACAGAGTCAGAGAGGAGAGATAAAGCGAGAGAGGCTGTAATCTATCTGTAGACGCTTGGCTGCTGGACAGGATGCTGCAGCTGCTGGAACATCCTTAATCTGACTGGCAAGGCCTGATGCTGATCTGACAGGTCCTGCTGATGTACTGTGGAGAGAAGAGATAGGAGCGATGCACACACACACATATACAATATATGTATACATACAGTACACGTGCCCTTCATCATTCTTGTCTTATGGCACATTTTTTGGATTTTAAGTGCTTTTATGAAATCGAGCACTCCTCCAATTCAAACACTGATAAGTTTCAAGACGTAATATTCAATCTTCACACAGTTGCTAAAAATCCTCAGCGTCCGAAGGCAGCTCTGCCAAGTCTCAAGAAATAACTGTAATGATGGCTTTATTGTTATGGTGCTGAACACCACGATGGGCACCTGACTGAAATCTCACCAGACCCCTACTCTAGACTGTGGTGGTTGAGGTCCCATAAGCTACCAGGACCTTGAATATAAACTCTGTCCATAGACTTCGCTCCAGTAGAACGTTCCCGCTCCTCTGCTCCCTGTTGTTATCCCTTTGTCCACAGTCGGCGTCTGGATCATCTTTGTCTGGGTTTTCACACGCCTGTTTGTCTTGACCCTAAGGGCATTTAGCACCAGGTGACAAAGCCATAAGGATCAACAGACCACACAAGACCTTCTGTCATAACAGAGCTCTATGTTAAAAAGGGCTGTGATCACATGCGGTGTGCTACATTAGATTAAGGCTGCACCACTGTGGGTTTTTGGTAATAATTTCAAGGACTAGCTGTAATGAGTAAAACAGAGAATCCACATTTGTCTCCTGACGACTCCCCAGGCCTGAGTCAGGCTCTATGCCCCTTTGCAGTCATGCTAACCATGTTGCCTCACCCGGATCTTCATCCTAATGCTCAAATGCTGACACTCATTGTCCACTGAGCAAGGCTGGGTTGACAACTGACCTCTAACTCCCAACCAGAGGAACACTGAAATAAGCAAAGTCCACAACCTCCACATTGTGGCCACACACAGACATAGAGTTGATAGCGTCACCCAATACATCTTCAAAGACCTGGATTTTCATGTTGGCCCAGCACACCCACCACCCTAATTGGTCCGTCTCTTCACTCAGTGTTTCATGTACCCCTGTGAAGACATCCATAGTTTGCTTGAAGTCAAGTCAAATGTACAACTCCTCAAAATCCTGTACTGTACAATACTGCCATTAAGCCTTGTGGGATTCATTTTTTGTTTTCGTCTGATATTCTGTACCATCCACAGTCGTCCTGACAGGACTTGCAGTGGCCTCACTAACCACATCAAGTAAAATGTAAACAAACCATAATGAGATGATTTGCAAAACAATAAAATTCCACACTTAATTGAAAATAAATAAAAAAGACAAACTTATCAAAACTTGAAACTGAGAAATACTAGTGTTTTTTGCAGTTTTGAATTTGTTGTTAGCCACAAATTAAGGCCTTGGGAAGATTTAAATTTGAGCCGTTGGAAAGAAGGACTGGAAAATTTATGAATGCTTAAGAACACCTGGTGGCACATCTCATAATCAGCATTCAGCACACGGCCGCACCCCCTCAAGAATTCCCACCTCACTACCAGGAACTTTTTCTGGGGAAAGTTTGGTGTCGGGGGGGAAGTTTTTTACCCAAGTAATTACAGTGGAAAGTGCACTGAGGCTTTTCAGAATTCTGGGTAAATGAGAAAAGTTCGGTGGAAAAGGGGCAACACATCTTTTATTCTTCACTCAGTCTTTCTCTTGAACTCCACAACAGTCTCAGAAGACCTTCCCCCTCACTGGAGAGAGAGAGAGTGTTCTGTCAATCTGTGCTCCCTATCAAGATGTGTTACCCTGCATTTTTGTGCACGCGCAGACCTTTTTTCTGAGCTCTAATAAGTAACACAGATTGATGGCACACCGGTCACGAAGGATCAGTGTTTGCTTCTTTCATGTGACATTACTCTAAACCTCACTGCCCTTGATTTGTGAGTGGCTTCTTTTTACCACCATAAAGAGTGACAGTTTCAACAAATATGACTAAAGATGTTACTCACTTCTGCTTTCATATCATGACCTGGTATAAAAAGAGCTTCCCAAGGAGTCAGAGTCTTCATGAATAATGTTTCTCATGTCTACCATATGTAGACTTCAGAATCAGAACACTTTATTGTGACCAAACAATTTTCCCTGGGATTAATTAAAAAGTGTATTATATTTTATATTCTATTTACATTTTACCCAGTGACTCAGCTTTTTTGTATGTTATAATATGGATGCAGCAAGAAACTGCGAGAACAGGAACAAAGAGAAAGAGAAATACATTTCACCCTTAAAGAGAGATTTTATGAGGTGGCGGTGATTGTTTCTGTGCACATCCCTCAGCAGCACCTGACACAAATGAAACAGTAACAAGACTTCCAGGAAACACCAGTAACATCCTGTTAAATTAAACTTTAAACCTGCCCAAAAGGAATAGAGTCTTTTGTTCTGAGAGTCCCAGATGATTTTACACACAAACAGCCCCCTGTGGGAATACTGTGCAGTGGAAGAAGGGAGGGGGTATGGTGATGCTCCATGGGATTTAAAATAAGATTAAATACATAATCATATGTATTTCATTTGAACATAAGCCAGTTCCATTGCCATTTCTGAACCTTTGCATACATTTTAAGTGTTGACAGTTTCTGTTCTCGATTGTGTTGGTCATTTTTTTGTTTTCTTTGTTAATTTTAACACTAGAACACAGACAAAGAAAGAAAATGAGCAAACAACATGAGAAAAATTGTACAAAATTAACAAAAATAAACCAAAAGGATGACAATAATTAATCAACTAAAGAAAAATAAACAAAAGAGAGATGAGCAAACAAAATACATGAAAAATATAAGCAAGACTCAGGCAAAAATTAATTGAGTAATTCATAGAATTAACAAAAATCAATTAAATAATTGTCAAAATTAAACTTAAATTAAACATTGTAATTCACTAAATGAGCAGCATTATCTAGAAAAACTAGAAAAAATGACAATATAACAAAGTGAAGAAATTAAGTAATAAAATGAACCAAATTGAACAAAAAAAGAGATTAAAATAATGCATAAATTGAGAAAAATTGACAAAACAAAAATGTTAGTAAAATAAGCAACAATATGAAAAAAAGACCTAAATAATCAACTAAATTAATTGTAGACAAATGATCAAAATAATCCATGGAATGAGCAACAATGCACAATATATTGTACAAAATAATCAGAAATGAACAAAATAGCAAAAACAAAACAACAAAATATAACAAGACTCGAAAGCAGTGAGAGAACGCAGACCTTCGCCAAGGCAGCTCATCTCCCGATACGACATTATTAGGTCCTGTGTCCACAGGGAAGGTTTTAGCACCAAAAAGGTCCAGATGTTGAAACACTACTATATTTCGCTACAAAATAGTGGTGTAAGATATTTTCAGGCGAGTATGTGGTGGGTTGAAATTAGAATGTGCAGTCGACTTATCAAGATGAAGCCTATGTAGGGATTTGATGTGACGATTTCAGGTGAGGTGGGTGTGACGGGGAGGGGGTTTACATTCACACTCACATGGTCACAGCGTAATCAATGAGTCGTAGGTGTGTGCGTCTGTGGCTGCATCATGGTCACAGGCGCTGCACGTCACCAGGCAAACCAGGCAATTGCTTGGGGCCCCCCAACACCAGTAGGGGCCCTAACGGGCAGACAAACTTTAAAAACACAGTTTTGTTGGATTATTTATTCCAGTTTTTTCCCCACTGATTGCTTGTCAGTGAAAACACCTGCTTTAGTGAGTGGCTGGAAAGAAAACCTGTAGTGTCTTAGCCTTTTGTGGCAGTAGTTGAAAACGCCTGTTTTATACAATATTGGAGATGAATGCTGGCTGTAGGGACCCAGCCGACGCTAGAATCACCACCGGGCACAACTGTGGGTGGAACACCCTCGGTAGGACGCTGGTCTTCCTGTTGCTAGGCGGAGTGATAATGAAGACTCCAGGCAAATAGAGTACAGTACCTTGGGCATCCTGAAACCCTTTCGTTTGCTCTGCATATGTGTGTCTGATTGAAGTGCATTTGTTTTTCCTAATTATTAGCTTAAAAGCTGAACAACACATTCACTTGAAATGTTTTGGTGAAACTGAACAAAACACCAGCTGAATCTTTTTCGTCCATTTTGAGGAACACTGCATGTCACGCACATGTGTGTTGGAATGGAAGAAACAGGACGTCCAAGACCATGAATGTTCTGGATACCCGTGCACATCAAAAATTCCTGAAAATCCAACAGACAGAACAAATCGTCACAACTGATCAAGTGTAAGAATAAAAACGCTTTCATTCTTCATCAAGACAACGCTTCAGCTCACACTGTGATCTCAGCAAAGCAGTTTCTGACCCGAAAACAAATCACGGTGCTTGATCACACTACCTGAACTGGCAGCGTGCGACTTCTTCCTAAGATCAAATCTGTTAATTTTTGCTCATTTCTGTTGAATTTGTTTATTATTTAAATTTTTATTTGTTACTGTGATAATTTAGTTCATTTTATCTTGACCTGATCCTTAGACCAGCATCTCCAACTTGCTGTTATCTTGTCTGAATTATTTTGTGGCTGACTAATTAATGTTCCGTTTTACAGAAAATAAGGTGTTGAAGCAAAAACATAACAAAATACAGAAAGTTAGGTCCTTGCTCTACCTTGGCTTTGTTTTAAACCTGGTGTTTTGACAGAAATTGAACAAAAAAATAACAACATAATCAAAAAAAAAAAATTAACAAACTAAGGAAATAAATAGATGAGGAAACAAAAACCTGAACAAAGTGAGAATAAGAATAAGAATAAGAAGAAGCATAATGAACTCCAATGCATACTTTACATTGGCATGGATGTACACATACATCCACTAGCAGGCAGTGTTGAGTTCAGACTGTCCTCTAGTGTGGAGTTACATTGGATTTCTGTCTGAAAATATTAAGGAAAGATTTTTTTGTCATGAGTCATGATGCTCTCCAACATTTTTTTTGTTCCCTCTAATAAGTGATCTGGTCCATCTTTAACTTTTTGCGCCATTATTAACAGGATTACATGATGCTGTGGTAACTAGTGTCTCTGATGGAGTCGGACTGGGTCGGACCTTCGTATCTTCCATTTATTCAATATGGATATAGTTTTACCTGAGATACACTCGACTGCAGTTGTGAGCAAGTGTTTACACTAACAACAATGTAATATGATTTTGTGTAACACTGTTTGGTGAAGGTTTAGCGAGTCCGCAGGCTAGCAGTTAGGTAGCTTTTCCTACGTTTTGCTAGCACCGCCGCCCTTTGTACAAACATGGTTGCATCCTGTTTTATGCTCCAACATGTCGTCCACGATGACACTAATATATACAGTCTATGGCAGAGCCTCTCCTCAAAAAGTTGAGCCATTTCTGTTGACCTTCTGTAGGTGCGATCCAGTCTGAAATGTCCTTCTACACATGCTGCATGCTGTACTGGAGACAAGGGGAAAATGAGTTCAGACCCTACACCAGTGGTTGGCAGAAAGAAGAAAAAACTGTCCAGAGCCACAAAAGTATTCAGAGCATTTTTGCACCACTTGAAAATTTTAGTTGAGAAAGTGGTAAAACCACCCCTCCTAAGGTAAATTGGTCCTAGGTGACAGGTCAGACTAAGAGTGATTCAGAAGACCCTTATGACTATGCCTTCCTGTGGGCCCCCCACCTGCAGGAAGGGTTGTAAGGGTCTGGTGTTATCTGTTTTGGGTGGCAACCAAAGGCAGGGGCCTGGGTGGTCCAAGTCCCGATTACCAAAACTAACCGCAACTGGGGGGAGCCCCTGGGGCAGACCTAGGACACCCTGGAGGGACTATGACTCTCGGCTGGCCTGAGAACACCTGGGGGTCCCCTCAGAAGAGCTGGAGGAAGTCTCTGGGGGGGGAGGGGGAAGTCTCTGCTCAGGCTGCTGCCCCACAACCCTGATCAGGGTAAGTGAAAGATGATGGATGGAGGGGGGCAAATAACACCTGTTCTTATCACATGAGTAAATCCAGTGAAACCTAATTTCCCTCGACCTCACAGGTGACAATCACACCCAGCTGCGATCCAAAGCGTCGCCCGCCATGACAGTATCACCTTTGGAACCAAAGGGATGTCACTGGTGGACGGTTTTGACATGACGGGTGCACCTGCTCTGCACCTGCCCCATGGTGGGTGTCACGGTTACTGATGCCTCTGTGATGGTGCAGATAGTCAAAGAGGATCGCAGACGCCCAGAGCTTTATCTCCATCGCCGTCCTTCATCATCCTGACAGGACACTCGTTTCTTGCGTCACTGATGTTGTGTGAAGGAGACAAATGGAGCGCGTTGTCTTCATTACACTGGCTCCAGACCCTAAAAAAAAAACAAATGTGGTGTATTCTTAGGACCCAGAAGTGATATATAAGTTCAATAATATCTAAGTTTTTCTGCCTATCATTGCATGTCTTGTACTGAATTCATGATGCAACATGTATTATATATTTTATTTTAATTGCAACATGTGATAAAGTGCAGAAAAATGAATGAAGATTGGATTTGTTTGTTTTGATGTTCACAACATTGCATTAAAATCAACTAAATAAGAAATATAGCAACAAAATAATGTGCACAATAAGCAAATTAAATGACAAAATGTATAACAATTGCTACAAATTATGCACAAAATGAGCAAAAATGAACTAATTATTCAAGGAAATTAACTAAAAAAAATCTGAATAAAATATCAAGTAAATGAAAAAGTCAACAAATTATCATTTTATCTGATTTATAACCTTTACATTGTATGTGTTTTAAATAATGAGACTGTGCTTGT
>JAQQAE010019071.1:0-11029 GCA_029823295.1 Pseudamia nigra | reverse complement strand
CTGCAATAAAAAGTGAAAACATCTAAGGGGTATGAATACTTTTGCAAGCCACTGTGTACTGTATGTACATATACACATATATCTTCCTGAGTGTGAACAGAAGCGTATTCATCAGACACACCTATACATACACCACCAACACATCTAAATACTATTCCATGCAAATATAGAAACATGCACATACATATATACATGTATACGGACAGACAAATTAACATGACAGCTTTAATGCAAGATTCTTGTGCGCTTTACTGAAAACTGTACCTTGTGAGCAGTTTCATGTTTTTGTTGTCATTTCCTAAATGCTCCTCTGAAAAAGATTCAAACTGAAATTTTGCACATTAAGTTCTCTAAAACAGATGAAGTTGTAGCCGTTTTAGAATGGGCATAAGTACACAGAAATGTTAACGATAATAATGTTGAAATACAATCATTGCCCCCAAAAGAGAACTAAAAAAATTACTTGATTGCAGGCATATGAGAAAAGTGAATAAATAATAGTCCAATCACACAAAGCGGAGACTGCGTTTAATCGCACTTGTGCAGATTTCACGTGTGTTTTGGAAAACAACCCACCTATCGCCTTTCGTGGTTGTTTAATGAGCCTCCAATTGTCTCCAATCATCTTTTTTTCCCTCTTCTTTTAATTAAAACGTCCTCATTTACCTTAAGATAGAACATCAAAGGCAAACACAGACTCCCACTAATTGGAGGTACATTTGGCGCTTTAACAATAGTTTGTTTTGACTAATTTCCTCTTGTGCACAGGTGTACAGAAAAAAAGAGACAACAAACACGGGAAAATAGCAGCAACCAGGAGATTGGAACAGGTAAAAATAGTGACATGGTGTTCTTCTGTTTTGCTAATTTCCTGTTTTATTAGACAGGAGGTATGTGTTTGGAATACGGAATGTAATTGCTAAAAATAGTGAGACACTGCATAGAGCAAAAGAGAGAAATCAACATGGGAGCTGGAAACAAGGCACCGGAGTACAAAAAAAAAAGAAACAAAAGGTGAAAGCTGAAACTTCATTACCAAAAAAAGAAAAATCAGCAATGACAATATTTTTTTGCATTTTCTTCCTCTCAGGTGTGAGGTCAACAGTGTGAAATAACAAGGTGATTGTAAAACACGGCCACAGGTTGGAGGAAAAGTAAGACAGAAAAGGAACAATTATCACCTCATGGGCTGTTTTTTACGCATAATTATACATGTACAGAAAACAAAGGTTAAACACTTCAGCGGGGAGTTTGGGATGTGATCATTTATCAAGTCAAAACACTCTCTGACTCAAGGACTCGGGGTCAGAGCATGTGGAGTTTATTTAACAGGCTGAAATAAGTGGGCTGTGACGACAGATGACAGCTTTGAGAGGTTTTTATTTCCATACCACAGGTGGCTCGCTCCTGTGTGGTACACCTGTTCATACTGCTTTTGACTAATTACAGATGAGAGGAAGGCTGCCACAAGGTAGGAAATGAAGAAGTGTTTTTTTTTTCGTTTAGATTTGTTGGGGTTTTCATCCAGAAAAGAATGAAATAAATACTAATTTGACAGAATTCCACCTACAAAGCTTTGACAATTAATGTCCTCATTTCCTAAAAGCTTACTGAATGTTCATTACAGGAGAGGTGATGGAACATGGTGGTAAACATGCCCCTGTACCAGCTCTTCTGGAATGTGTATCCAATTCCAAATTAGTGAATATTTGCAAAACACAATGAAGTTTATCACTTTGAAAATTAAATGCCATAATGTATTTAATTGAATATAGGTTGAAAAGGATTAGCAAATAATTGTACGTTTTTTGTACTTTCATTTTACACAATGGCTCATCTTCATTGGAATTAGGGTTTGTACCTACAATTACACTCAGAGAACCAGACTGAGCTATTCTAACTTGTGTTCAGATTTGGTAGCCCCGATAATAAAGTTGCTATGTGTCAAAAGTGAACTGAACTTTTATGATACTGTGATGTTGACCATTGAATTTTTTTTCCAAAAACACACCCTGGTCAAGCTGTACGCTGCATTTGGTGCACCTAGCTTCATTACCCACGCCAATGGAGTTAAGGTGTGGGTTAAGAGGTTGGTATGTTAAACCTTTTTTGGAGACAACATTTAAAAAGTTTACAGTTTACATTTGCCTGATGAAGGTCCAGTGCCGAAATGTTGCATGATTTAAAATGAAGTTTACAGGGTTAACATTTTTTATTTATTTATTTTTTCCAGACGTACAGACGCCACATTTGGACAGAGATGGGTTGATGTGGGTTTGCCTCTCTGTTGAGTGTGTCTTGTATTATTGCCTGTGTTTTGTTACCTGGAGAAGAAGGTCACATGAGAGTCACAAGCTAAAGATGCTGGAAAAGTACTGACCTCTGTGTGACAACTGGGGGTTTGTGTATGTTTAAATTCTTCCTTTGGGGTCTGTATTTGTAACTACAACTGGTGTTTATTGCCCCAATAAAGAACAAAGGAGGTTTGGTATTGTTTAAAAGTATGTTCCCGGGGGTCATCTTCTTACCAAGTCTGGGGCTATATATAAGAGGAATGTTTTCTGGAAATCCTCAGAGATGTTCATATTGGCAGGAGGTCTCTCCAGGTTTTCTTGAACCTTCATCATGCTGTCTGTTATATGAAAGCCTTTTTATATAACTAAAGACGGTGTTATCGGAGATTTCTTCTACATCATCTCCACATTGAATGCTGTACTGGTATATTTCAAGTGTAATTCTATTTTTCCATTTGGAACTTTAATTTTCATGTGTCCATTTGATGGTGGCATTGGTAATCTGGCAGGTTTTCAGAACACTGTAAATGGTTTTGCATTTATATACCATAGCACTTTTCTACCCTGCAGGACTCAAAGTGCTATACATTAATTTCCATTCACCCACTCACACACTGGTGACACACAGTGGGAGCAACATAGGGTTTAACGTGTTGCTCAAGGACACTTGGGCCTGTGGACGTGAGGAGCTGTGGCTAAAACCACCAACCTTCTAGTTCATGAGTGACACAGTCTACGTACTAAGCCCCCATACTGAGCCACAGCTGCTAATGCTGCTAATGCTGCCCATTGCAGACAGCATAGTGTGGTTGAGCAGCCACACAGGGCAAAGGTTACCTTGTGCTCACAACCAGTGAACTAGTGGAAGAACGGACAAAGACAGCAAGTTAGAAATTCGCTTCATCCACGTTACACTTAGAAGCTTTAGGAATCAGTCTGCAGTGATTCTCTGTTTTCGCTGCCAAACTTACTGTATGTATGAATGCTATGAAAGACAAGGAGGCTAGAATATTGTTAAAATGAAATAACTAACTCAGCAAAGTTTGGATTGTCCAGTCTATTTGACTCAGAGTTTGTCAACTTCTTTTCAAAACTTTGAGCAAAATGTAAATTTGTAAGTTCTGCACTGTATTTTGAGGACAGATTGTCCAAGTTTACTTTACCTGAACTGCATTTCAAAGTGCTTCAGTCCTCTGTGACTCCACTCAGATATGCCTTCTATCACGTATACATTTCCAGGCAGCTTTTTACAGTTGACCAGTGAACAGCTCCCGCAGAGCAGCTGGGGTTCAGTGGTTTGTTCAAAGTCACCTTGACAGTATTAAAGGAAGCACAGGAGCATTAGTCAGAGTTTTTTTTTCCTACCCAAATGTTCCCTGCTGGACTGAGCATTTTTATTGAGCCCTGAGGATTTTAAGCGTCATGTAGGGAAATACACACAGCTTCCACCAGCTGAATAACCCGACTCAACTTAGAGAGATCAGCGACTCACAGCCTGACAGCCCGAGTGAACTTCACAGACAAGAATTTAAGAACAGGATAGCTTCATTGGTAGTATCACAGGGACTTTGGGGACACTGGAAAATGGGCATCAAAGAGGTGCACGGTGTGAAGAAAAATTAAATACCAATTGAAGAAGGCATAGGGAGCTTTGAATTGATTTCTGCAAAGCTGTAGAACAGCTGCAACATGAACACTGGAGATTGATCATAGCCAGAAAAACAGCTGCTAATGTAACTGGGAAAGTACCACATCTGTTACTTCTCTCCTCACCAACACAAACGCGGTGGCAGTTCTGGGGAATTGTGATGATACCAAGCTGACTAATAATACGTTAGTCTTGTCAATATACATTACTACTGTTGTTTGGTCAAGGAATGTGTTTTTTTTCTCGTTATTATAGTTAGTTCAATCATTTTCACACTTAAATTGTCACAAATGTTCCAAATTGTCCTATTTTAATATTTGACAACATAACCCAAGAAAATATAAAATGGTAAAATGAGTTAACATATCCACACCCAGGCCTGATTACTGCCAGGCCTGTTGAATCAAAAAAAACTTTAAATAGAACGTGTCTGACCAAGTGATTTAGGCTAAAAGATCTCAAAAAGTGACAAATCATGCTACAATTTAAAGAAAAAAAGATCAAAAACAGATTAAAACCCGACATCAGCATCTATCAGTGTGTAAAGAGTTACCGTTTGGAGAGCATGGGAATCCCATGAGCCACAGTGCGAGTCATTATCAACAAATGGAGAAGACATGGTGGTGAAGCTTCCCAGGAGTGGCTGCCCAGTGAAAATGACTTAAAAGAGATCAACGATTCATCTATGAGGTCAAAAAACAACATTTATACAACCGCAGGCCTCAGTTGCTTTGCTGCTTCATGACCTGGACGACATGCTGTTTCTAGTGGAACCATGAATTCTACTCTCTATGAGAAAATACTGAAGGAGCATGTCTGGACATTAGATCACAAGATCAAGCACACTTAAAACGGAGCAGCAAGTCCACCTCTCAATGGGTAAAAAAAGGCTTCATCTGGCCCAGTCCAGTTCTTGACTTAAATCTGAGATGCCGTGGCATGACCTTAAACAGGCCGTTCATGCTTGAAAATCCCCCCTATGTGGCTGAATTAAGACAATTCAAAAAACGAGAGGGACAAAAATTCCTCCACAGTGATCTGAATTGTCAGTTACCACAACACTTGACAGTAATTGTTGCCACTAGGGTGCTGCACCCAGCAATTAAATGTAAGGGGTAAATACCTTTACACAGAGAGTCAAATGGAAAATGAAATTACCAATGAAAACTGCATTTTTTATTTACTTATCTAATTTTTGTCTGTTCTGAAACATGTTAGTGTGACACATACAAAAAAGGAATCAGGAAGGGGGCAAATACTTCATCACAACACTGTACATGATCATCCTAAGTGGCCTCATGAGGTTGGATATGAAGACACCAAACAAAGACAGGATGATAGACACAGTATGAAGAATTAAAAATATAAAACAGACTAAAGGCAACACAGCTGCTGTTGCAAAACCAGCAAAGAAAAGAGACAAGAGTGTTACTATGTGAATGTGTGAATTAATACAATCATCAGTATCTGACTATGACAATTGCTTTATTCTGTGAAATGAGTGTTTTTGTAGCATCTAAGACAGCTTGAGTCTTAATATTTTTTCTTTTTGGTTCTGTTAAATACTTTGTGGTGAAGACCAAATGCAAAAACACAATATAATTACTGTATGTAAATCTATATCAGAAAGAAATCAGGGTCAGCCAAAGGTTTTAGATGTCATGTCATGAACATGTTTTCAGCCTGCAACGACAGAAGACACAGTGAGTTCTGGGGACCACTTTGGCCTTCTTGTTGAGCTTGTTGGTCAGAAGAGTGTCAGTAGGACCCAAAACACATATTTCTGTAGGATTTGGTGATCATATAAATCCTCTGAAATTCTCTTTCCGTGTTCAATTATGCCACTACTTACACATAGAGCAGAATGTGAATTTAAACAACAATTTTACAAGTCAAGTAGATGCATAATTATAACAAATATGAACTTCTGTGCATGACATTATAACTTTGCTTCTCCTATGTTCGTAACCCCTGTAGAGTATCTGCAGCTCAACTCGACCTTGAATGATTTTTACCTCTTTTTACTGTAGTAACTAATTATTTTTCAAAGTTAGGTCCCATAACTCAGGAAAATGTGGTCTACAGTGGTTTTACAAATGGCTCATGACTACATGGCAGAATGTAACAACTTACAAATGAGAACATTCATTCATTGTCTAACACTTAATCCTCATAAGGGTCAGGGAGGGGGCAGGAGACAATGTCAGCTGAGTTAGGGTGAAGAGCACACCCTGAATGAGTCGCCAGTTCATCACAGGCCTGAATGAAAACAGTGTCAATAAACGTTGCATGTGAATTTCATCATTTTTTATTTTTCTTTACTAATGTTCTTATGGTGACTCATTCAAATTAAACACAGTAAGCAAACAAATGAACCTCTATATCTTTGTTAATTTCACTGTATTATATCAACTTAGATCATGTTTGGTGAATAAATCCCCACATAGAAACAGAAGAGAACGAAAAATGAGTCTCATTATGTGCAACAGGTGCAGAATGAGTCACCCATAAAACAAATGAACCCATTTTGTCCAGACATTTTTGCCCAAATAAATGGAAATGATGTGACTTTGGGATATTATTTGTCCTCTGATTCAAAGGTCTCATGCTGTTCATAATGAGGCAAACCAAACTGGAGCTGATATAATGTGCATTTCCATCAACTCAAGTAAATTTGCATTTTGAAAATTAATGCATTTAATTTCTTGATGAGAACACCTCAAATTTGAAAAGTTTGAAAATTCTAATCAAACACATTGTCAATTAAAGGAGTTGGAGAAATCTGCTGTATTGATGCCAGCTTTTTTCCAAAGAATTGTACATCCATGTATTTATATTGTGTCGACGGTGTCTTTTTTCATAAAATAATCCCAGTTCACCTCGAGACCAGCTTGCAGTTCAATCAATCAGAAGATTTGCTCAAGAAAACTTGGCATGTACAACACTTTTCAAAAAAAATCAGAGCATTTAGAATTACATAGGGTTGATTAGACAGCCAAGCAAAAAAATCAAATCAACACACTTTTGTCAACACCTTCACAGAAGTCTTTAACAGGCACATACAGTACAAGCACCACAGATATACATGTTTTAAGTGTTAACATATGGGACCATTAATTGTATGCTCCAATTTACTAAGCATACAATATTAACTGGTAATAATGTAATGACGTACAGCACAAAAAAATGTCATGATTCAGTTATATAGGTGTGGAAATGAGAGATGGCAGGAAGAGCACAGCATAAAGATGTTCAAAAGTGTCACATCAAGCTGGAACATCGAGTTTAGCATGGTATGTCCCATTGACATGATTCCCATGGATTCAGCTGACATTTTAGCTGCTGCACAATGTGATGTCTATGCATGGGAGTCATGCTTTAAAAAAGTGCGTGCTCCAGAATATGCATAGATCGACAGAAACATGCCGTGTGTTAATGATCATCCATTCACAGAGACCGGACCACCGTGATGAATGTCTCCGCTAAATGTCAGCTGAAGGAGACGACGTTCACAAAACTGAAATAGTCCACAAAATAGATTGTAAGCTGTCCACTCACCGACTGAATCCTCACTCACACCAGATTTCAGCCTGCAAATTGTCCAGTGAAATGAAAATCATTAACACTATAAAGCGGTTTCACTCACTATCAGTGTAGTCATTGTCTTTCTAAAAGGTATTTTGTAAACGCCACAGCAGAACACTTCAGTGCACCCAGGATGCATAAAATATTCAAAGCCTGTAACATATGCTGTTACTTTAATTGGAAATATATGTAAATAAGGAGCCAAGCTGTGAGATTTGGCATGAAACAAAATAAGGTAAAAGACAAGTAAAAAGAAAGATCATAGAGGCGTTTTGCATTGCTCACAGGGTTTCCACGCACCTGAAAAATGTTGTACTTCACTTTGTTATTTGATCTTGATGAATGATCCTCTGAATGCCAGGACATCTTCGTGTAAATCTACACAAATTAGCCCAGAAACTACGATTGTTTCATGAACCAACACAACAACGATAATACAAAAATACAGTGAATAACACTTTTAATCTGTTCCAGCGTCACGTGCTGTGTCTGAATCATTTGCAAGTTTTTACATAAAAATACATGTAAAACCAATTAATTTGTTGTGGACCCACGACAAACTCCCATATAAAGTATGTATTACACACCTGTACGTGCACATTTATTCATTATTATTATTTGAAAAGGAAGTTATGTACCCCCCCCATCCCTCATGAGGATGAAGGGGTAGAAAATGGATGGATGGATGGAATGCATGGAATTGGTTCTAAAAATGATTTAGAATGTATTCTTACCACGTCCATAACTGAAACACAGGTCCAGAAACCGGAGCCGGGTCGCATTAGCACGGCTAATGGTGAACAGCAGTTGATGAACTTATACTTTGTATTATCTCGCATTTAACATGCAGCGAGATCTTATTACGAGTTTTCTTGTCCCCACTGTCATTCTTCTTAGGTCCCATGATGAAAAACACAAAATGAAGCAGTATTTTAAGTGAAAAAAGGCTCAGTTTGCGTTTACCCACGATCAGAAGGACCCGGATGTTTACATTCCGCTGAAAATGTCACTACTGGGTCCTTCGCGGATGAGACCCAGAAGTGACGCAGACACGTCAAATCTTCTTGTGTTATCCGATTTATTTTTGGTTATGCGCTTCAAATTTTTTGCCAATTTTTTTTTCGGTATCCGATTTTTTTGTTATCCGAAGGGTTTGTTATCCAGGGTACCACTGTCATAGTGTTCTACATGAGACAGTATATTGTCTCATCACTTAAATATCCAGTGTGTAAGACTGGTACATGCTGATACACAAGCCTGCAGGATGGACCTGACTGACCTAAAAAAGGGGGTGTGGCAAAAAAAATTCTCAGATAAGCCTTCTTTGGTCCAACTGCAGATGCAAACCAACCTTTAGCATTGACAAAAACCATGTGATGACATTAGTTTGTTCATTCAACCTGTAATTAATGACAGTTTTTTTTTTTTTATTTGGTAGTATTAAGTTTTTCTAATTGGCAATCTTGACCTTTGGTCACCAAAATCTAATCAGTTCAACCTTGAGTTTAAGTGAATAACCATGTCATTGAACAAAAGAAAAAAATCTGCAATGCATTCCTGATATAATACAATGACTAGAACGGACAGAATGAGGTCATGGTGAAGTTGACCTTTGGACAGAAAGGTAATTTTTAACTTATTTTAACTCTTTCCCTAGTTGCGTTTTATGAGAAGCTGTCAGTGAACACCAGTATTTTTCATGATTTTTTACTCATTTTTCAAAACCCACAGAAAATGTTCCTTCAGGAGTCGAGAGACAGTGAACAAGTCAAAAAGAAAAGAAAAAGCAAAAAAGTAAAGAAGTGGACATTCAGCTTTCATACACAGAAAACCAATCAAATTCTGGTTAATGGCAGGTAATGAGTTAAGCGTGATGGAACTGACAAAACAATGAACAGAACTTCTTACAATAAAACAACAACCACACCCTGAGCAAGATGCAGTCACTTTCTTTGCATTATAATTCATCCATGCAGTGACCTTCACTGACACCAGTCATGGTCAAACATCTTATGTGAAGTTACAATGATTTTAAACTTTAAAACACAAAATCTAACCACTTTATTGGTCACATTTTGGTTTTTGCCAAATTTGAAGAAATTCCCTCAAGGGGAACAATACTATATTTATAAGTATGGCTGAAAATGAAGCCAACCTTGACCTTGATCATCACAATAGAGTTTATTCATACATTCATATCCATTCTATTCTATGCTCTTTTAATACAAGGGGGACAAATAGACGCAGACATGTTTTTTTTTTTTTTGCTTTCTGAGATGCATTGCGGGCACATCTGAAATATGCAATATATAGATATGAGATATTTTATGAATACATCAAACATTTTGGGTTTGCCCACGATGTTTGATGTATTAAAGAAACAGACTCAACTCCTGTTGTTTTCAGTTCATTCTTACAAACAGAAGTGGTTTTGATGTTTATTTGCACTGAGTTAAGAAAAAAAAAACCATCCTGTTTCTGAGGTGCAACAGGATGGTTCTATCACCTGGCTTCTAATTGTTACAGACATGGTTGTTCTGCTGTTGTTCCTCGGACAAATTTCACACTGGTGGAACTGTACTATTGTTGAGTGATGGACATTTACTGCTCTGGTAAATTGTCTGGTGGTCTGCTTTGCCTCCAGCATCCCAATGGAATGATCCCGGTCAGGTTGCCCCATTCTTATAGATGTTATCTTCTCTAAAGCTGTGGTGCCTTTTTATAGGGTCAGGTGTGTTTGACAGAGGAGTCATTTGAGATTGGTTGCACAAACACATTGTTTTTTCTTACCCAAAAGTGACACAAGACTACTCACAATAATCATCAGGAGTAACCAATCACACATGTTGGGAATTATCATAAACACAACATATGTGTTTGTACAAAAGTTTTATTAATTGAGAAATGCTTTTTCCAAGCAGGGGCAAAAACAGAGTGGTGTTTTATTAAGTCCCTTGAGTACATATACTGTATATACGTACTGTAGATGACAACTGCTACTGCTCCATGGATGCACTGAGGACGGCCAATACTGTTTGTGACATAATACTAGTTCCTTTTACTGCTAATACAAAATATGTTCAGTAAGACTTACTTCACTGCAGAGTAAAATGACAGTCCTATATAAACACTGTATCACTGCAGTTTCCTACCAAAACAGAAATGAAAACTAAATCTTCCACTTGTAAATTTTGTAGAATCTCCTTCTACTGCAATTTAGTTTCACAGCAGACGGCATCAAGAAAGTTTGTTTTTTTTTTTTTCCTGATGCTGACTTGGAACCAGTGAACTTTAAGATACTGTAGAGATTGATTGTGGTGGCAAGAATAGCCTGCATGTCGATATCTTCATTAAAGTGATGAATCACCCGTATGCATGAATCATACATCAAACAGACTAATCTTACTAATCTTCGAATGAAGGGGGCTTCCGAGGTGGCGGGGCCATCATGGAAGCCCCCTTCATTCCCAACGGGGGCACTTCTGGAACCCAGCACACCATC
>JAQQAE010019070.1:0-11029 GCA_029823295.1 Pseudamia nigra | reverse complement strand
GGCTTGTGGTTTTCCTTCTGTCCAGTCCAGACGACAGAAGGAAAACCACACGCCTTGAACAAAATAACTGGACAGATATAAATAATGCAACATTGTGTTCACCTTATATTCTCCACTGGGGATCCAGAGCACGTCCACTTGTCTTCTGCCTCAACACCAGAAGTTGTTGAGTAGGAGTTTGATAAAGAGTTGTCTGTTAGTTTTCTAGCAGTAGATGTGGTAAAGGAGTGAGCGTTAGTCACCTTTTGCTATGAAATAGAGTTGTTGTTTATCATTGTTCACACTTCCTGTCCGTTGGACCTGGAAGCTGTTAAAAGGGGCAGGACCATGTAAAACAAACAGGCTTATTGAAATCACAGTGTATGTGTGCCACAATCACAGCTAGTGCAATAACATGACATGTTTTGGATGGACAGCGTTTTTTAGCAGTTGTTGGTATTGTCTTCTATTATAGGCAGTGGTATTTAAATAAAAGCCACATTCATAATAGGGCTCAAACACTGAAGATTTGTGGTTTATTTTGAGGACTTTTGACCGTGAAGACTGGACTTTTGGGGCAGAGAGTGGACAGTGTTAATTGGCATGTGGTTGTTTTGGACTGGATTTGAAACAATGAGTACACTGGACCGCAGGATACCCACAATGCATGTCATTTCACTGCAACATTTACTCTGATTACATCAGATGTCAATAGTGTGCATTTGTTGGTCTACTGTTGATTGATTGGGCTTAACTACTTTTTTACTACCATCCTGTTATTTCTTTTTTGAGAAATGTATTTAAATCTATTCCCTGAAAGCAGCTGGATTTATAAACAGATTGAAGATGTTGGCAGCGACGCAGCAGCATGATTCAGGATCGCTGTGTCGACACATTTTATGCTCACATTAATGATTTAGGGAAGTGCAATGCTAACTGTGCAGTCAGTTAATTGGCTGAAGTGGCATTATTAATGTTTCAGCATCTGTGTGTTGTAAACCTGTGGGTTGCAGCAGGCGGCTGCGGTTATGGCCTCACCATGTGGAAGATGCACAGGACATGCTGTTCCAACCCTGGTCAGTGACTCTAGGAAAATAAAGGTTAATATAAACTATAAATCTGTGTGTAATGATTATTGGTCTCCTGTGTCTCCCTTGTGTGTGGACTGATCCATTAGACTATAAACCTTTCTAGGTGTACTATGTACCACTGGCAGTTTAAAAATACCACAAACGGCAGCATAGTGATTCAGTTTAACTTTTTAAAAAAGTTATTTCAGGAAAGTGGTCACCGTTAGTCATTTGGGTTTTGTAGCTCATATCATTTCAGCAAAAATTACAGGGAGAGCTTTGCATCCTGGGTGATCAGCTGTTTCGGCTTGTGGAAGACTTTAGGGAAGACCACCCATGTTACCTATTTTCAACTGTCTTACGTTATAACAATCTTACAAAACATTATTCACCCAGTTATTTGTGATATTCTGCTTGGTCGTCACCAGTTTGACCCAATCATGTCTTACATGGTTTACAAACAAGTCTGTTTTCTTCTGATGTCTGCTTTCTCTGTGGCCTGTGATGATTGTAGCGCTGTAAGCATATGAGTCTCTTAGATGGACTTCTTACTCTTGGGCTTGAGGCTTCAGCCTTGAATTGTGAAGATCCTATACAAATTGAATTTGAATTGCATTTCAATGGATTGAACTGAATTCAGACAGAGGTACCCAGAGCGTCTAAAAGGTGAAGGAAGTAATGATTTACGCACTTGTGCATGTGTGTCTTGCTGGTGATTCACTCTGGATAGCTTCATGTAAATAAAGGATGCATCTGTTATAATGAAAGTTTCTCCATCACTCCTCAACATGTCAAATTACAGAAAATTATTCAATATGTTTGCTGTAAAAGCAACTCCCTGATACCATGGCACAAACCCCTTTGTCAACACAATAGTGTTTTTTTTAGGTAAGAAATATATGAATGTTTTTTTTTCATTCATTTTATTTGACCTTCATTTAACCAGGCAACCGTTAACAACAGATACTGTATTTACAATGATGTTTTACTTAGTTAACTAGTTTCAAAGTTTACTTTTATTATGAGGAACTGGCTACTTACACCAGTCAGCCATAACATTCTGACCACTGTCCAGTGAAGTGGTCATGATGTCAATTCTTTTATTCCAGTGTCACCTGTGAGCAGGTAGGATATATGAGGCTGCAAATGAACATTTAGTCTTTGACGCTAATGTATTTGAAACAAAAAAATGTGCAGCATAAGGATGTAAACAACCCAGACAAGAACCATACTGTGATGTCAACACAACTGGGTCAAAGCATCTCCAAAACTTTGGGTGTCGTTGGGTGGTCCTGGTTCTGTAGTGGACAGAATCCCATGAGGAAGTAAGAACAACTGGATCTCAATCCAGTACAGGATCTAAACGATCAAAACATTACTACTTATGTTGTGTAGGTTCCAGCTTTTGATGTCAGAACAGCTTTAATCCAAGATATGAGCATTAACAGACCTCTGGAAGCTGCTGTAGTAACTGGCAGTACATTACACATTAGACATTATTGTGACACAGGCTTCAAATCCTGTAAGTTGTGAGCTTGGCCTTCATGAATCTAACCTGCTTTTCCAACACTTTTCACAAACATTCAGTTGGATTGAATTGTTCATACCGAGACCACTTTTGTTGGAGGCAACTGCAGACAAGAGCACCCAACACGATCATCGATCATTTGATAATTTTGTCACTGGTTTGGATGCAGTGACCCAGTCGTACCGTCATGAAGTTGAAAAAGGCAGGACGAACACATGCATAACAGCAATGATTTATGAATCTATTGTTTGTTTTAAGGTTCCATATTGTGAGAAAAAATGTCGTTCTTTTTCAACATGACTCATTTTTTGTTTTATGTTTAACATCCATCCATTTTCTACCCCATAACCCAGCAAGATTTATGTTCAACACTGAAGTTTAATTCATATTGTATTTCTTCATTGTTCATGATTTTACTGCTAGATTCCATTTTTGTCTTACTATTCAACATCTGTAATATCTGTATTTTCTTCGCTGCTTCTGAAACTCTTCAAAGACCTCCTCTCTACTTTTCTAGATCAACTTTGACAGGAACATTTGCTTATTTTATGATTTTGTGTTTTGAATATAAAATATACGTTATGTTTACTAGCATACAAAAAACATGAGTACGTACCTGTATTAATATAATAAAAGTGAGTTACTGCTAGATGACAATCAGAATCCACCAGTTGGATCTAATCTTATACTTCACGCAACATCATTCGGTCCACTGTTCATGATAAAATATTAATAAGTGCTGTTTTAATGTTGAAATGTGTAAACTGGCCCGACATGCAGTAAAACTTGGTGCTGGTGTATTGAACATGTAGGTCTGTTATTGCCGTGACTCCGGGTTCATCTTAGCTGCTTTCTGTGTTCTCATATGAAATATTGACCGAGTCATCGACCAGTATTTCACACAGGATCGGCTTCTACATTTGCCAATTCCCTGGCGGCTTGAACATGCCGAGTGAAATCAATGAAGTAGATTCCTTTAGAATCAGCAGCGAAGAAATTGAAGGGCCAATCTGTTTTCATTTGACTCCAATTCGAAATTGTTTTAATTAAGAAATTAATGAAATGAACATGAAATGAACAAACCACTCACCAAAGTCAAAACAAAATATCAAAAAGAACAGTAAAATAATAATAAATATAAACACAATAAGACCAGTCAAAAAGACAATGAGCAACAGAAATAAAGGCACAAATTCCTCAAGGAAATGAAACAAAATGAGGGAGATAAACAAAATAAATGAGCTGAATAATGAAACGGAACAAATAATAAACAAACTGATCAAGAAAATTAATACTCCAATCAGTTTTTAATGAACAAAAAAAAAGAATTACCAAAAAAAGTCATCAACATAGGAAAATGATCCAAAAATAATGAATACATGTATGTGTATCTTTTGTTCTAATTATACTCAGATCATGTTTATTAGCTTCTAAATATTTATTTTTCATGTTGGAATTATGATGAATACATGTATTCAGCAGCTAATTAAAAACCAGAGCATTAACTATTAAAGAAATAAAAACAATCTCTTTAGTTCAGTTTTATTTGTATTGTGCCAATCATAATCAAAGAATATTTCTAGGTGCTTCACAATTCAAGGCCAAAGCCTCAAACGTTATAGAACAGACAACAACAGAGCCTCCAAGGGCGGTTAATGGGCAGAGGAGAGAAAAAAACAACGACAAACTGTGGACTGAATTGTGTGAAAATTCACACAACTACAAGAAAGGCAAAAAGTTAGTAACACAATAAAAATATAACAAAAGAAGCCAAGCAATAAACAAAATGAACAAAAATGAACATGAAATTCATTTTGCTTCTGCTTATCCTGGTCAGGGTCACAGAGGCAGCAGTCGAAGCAGAGAAGCCCAGATTTCCCTCTGCACAGCCACCTCTTCCAGCTCCTCCAGGGGGCCCCACATGTTCTCAGGCCAGCTGAAAGACATAGTCCCTCCAGCGTGTCCTGGGTCTGCCCCAGGGCCTCCTCCCAGTTGGACCTAGTTTTGGCAACTGGGACCCTTAAGCACTGGACCCTTACGACCCTTGGTGTAGGTGGTGGGCCCACATAAAGGCATAGTCATAAGGGTCTTCTGAGTCACTCTTCATCTGATCTGTCACCCAGAACCAATTTGTCTTGGGAGACTCTACCAGGGGCGAATTAGCCCTGACAGCATAGCTCCTAGAATAACTCAGGCACGCAAACCCCTCCACAACAATAATGTAATTCAAGGAGGTTTGAACATGAAATTAATTTTTAAAAATTAAGAAAGAGGATTAACAAAACTGAGGCTGTGAACCAAGCATTAATACATACTGCAGTCTAATCTGTGCCTGAGGACGTTTGACAGTTTGGCTTGTTTAAGGAGATATACTTAAACATGGTACACTTCTGTTGGATGAGGTGGTTTTAGGGGTGGTACAATTTCTGATGTATGAGCACAAGCAAGATAAACAGCATGTACATGAATGTAATGCGTTTTACTCATACAGCCCTTTACAACAACTCACATGTGACCAAAGTGTTTTACAAAAGACCAAATAGCACTAAAACACAGCATAAAAACAATTACATGAACAAAAACAGAAGCAAAAACTAGTAAAGAATAAAATAATGTGTCACTACACTATACGGTGTTAAAGGCCATCCTCAATAAATATGTTTTAAGATTTTTTTGAAGAGCTCCAGGTCAGAGATAACACATAAGTCAGAGGGGAGCTTATTCCAGAACCTGGGGGGGCAGCTGAAAAAGCACAGTCACCCCAGTGATTATATCTTGACCTGGTTGGAAGTATAAACCTCATCTCCTGCTGCCTCATCCTGGGGCATGATCACCTCCTCATGTAATCGAGAAATCTTGTACAGCTCCAACATTGACCAAAAAATAAGACTCAGCATCAGTGGAATTACATGTGTCATATTTCAGCATGGTCTCATATGAACACGGGGACCTGGAGTAGTGCGTGGAAACCAGTGGGGGAATGAGGAGGGGGAACAATCACACTTTGCTGCAGTTTGGAAACGGCTGCGTTCGAGTAGTCTAACAGTGTTCCTGAATGCAGCACTGGGGAAATCGTTGTGTACCTGTATTTTCCAGGAAGTTGGAAAGAAGATGAGACAAAAACATTTTTCCAAGTCATGGCCACTGTGTTTAGAAATGCATTCAGAGCATCGTAACCTCAGAGATAAACATAATGATATATTGCTCATAAAATTGTGATTAATTGGTTGCCAACCGGATTCAGCGCTATTAAAAGCTGTCATTAAATTCTAATTAGTTCTACATGAAGTAGCAAAAGACCTGGTTACTTTAATCATACATATTTATTAGGCTCAACTCACAGAAACAGTGAGATGAATAAACACACTGGAGAGATAATTGCATGAGAAAAAAACTGCACCCACTGTTGAACACAGCCTCACACAAACAATACTACATAATAATTAGTGGGAACATGTCGCTTCTGTGGTGATAAACAACTTAGATTGTATATCTGATTAAAAGGAAAAATCAAATTAAGTAAAAGTGAGGCAGTGTGCTGTAGTGGGTGGGAGGCAGAAGGTTTAAGTGGGCAAAGGCCTCATTCACACGCTAAAAGACCACACATTTCAAAGAATATATACAAACACATTCTGGACAGAAGAACACACATAATATATTGTATTTGCAAATCAGACATATACAACATTTGCAGGTGACTTGAAATGCATGGAAGGACATTTCTGCATCAAGGAATTTAATAATGCACCACGCTAATTTTGGCCAAATTTGAGTTTTTCTCAACTAGTGGAACTAGTTGCATGAATGGTTGCCTTCATGATAATGCCACAACATGTTGATTTGGTCACACCAGATTGATTATTGTGAGCAGTTGTGGTGTATTTTACCTAAAAATACACTGTGTGCCCTGCTATGTTTAACTATGTGGATATGATGGATATTGGGGCATGGTAGGGTTGATTGTACAGCAGACGGAAAGAATAGGAGGGGAATTTGATGAGGATACATTCAGAGCCATATGTGGTGAGAGTCGGGATACACAGTAAAAGGAATTAGAGGTTCATACTTAAGAATAGGACACATTCAGATCCATGTGTGGGTAAAATCAAGGTATTGAATATGCATACAATTGTAAGGAGGAGAAATTATACTTATAAGGAAAGAGATGGAAGATTGATGCATATTAATGTTTCCAAGCTTATAAAACGTGTCAAGGGATAGTTCAAGGGGATCGGAATCTGGCCTGTAATGCCTCTTTTTTTATTGCAGAGATGTGTTTGACTGTGTGATGCTTCAATAAATGAAGACAAAACTGATCACCAGACTGGCATGAATTCTCTTCTTTCACCTGAGCCTAAATCAATTCACGACACAGTCCTGTGTCTCAGAACTCATGATATAACCCTATAAGAAGATCCCACAGCTTAGAAAATCTGCAAAAATGGCATGACTGGGGTGACCTGACCGGGATTGGGCCAATGGAACGCTGGAAGCGGACCACCAGAAAAGCTGAAGAGCAGTAAATGTCCATTACTCCACAGTAGAAAACATGCAACAGCATTATTTGTGTAGCGGAACAACAGCAGATCAACCGAGACCTGGTCGACCACCTGTAACAACCAGGAAACAGAAGTCATATATCCACCTCTATTTTCCATCCTCTATTGATGCTGTTTGTTTTTCAGCAGAGTTTGTGTGAATTTCACACTTTGTGCATTTCAAGATAGTTTTTGTCCCATTTGCGCTAATTTAGCACAGGCAAAAGCTGCAGAAACCTTTTGTGGATAGTGGTGTCCCAACAGATGATTTTCCACTGCTTCATAAAGCTCTTAGGGCCTGTGTGCAAAGGCAATGTTTTTTTTTTTTTTTGTGCTGGCTGCATCTGTTTTTATTCCAATCCTGAACTCAGTGGTTACAGATCTCAGCACCAAAACATCGTCAGTGCACAATAGTGCATGCTTATCAGTGTCAATGCCCACTAACCAAGAAATCAAAACCCGAAATGTAGAATTTGAATTAACATTATTCATGCCTTTTGGGGAAATTCACATGTTCAGCTCGTGTGAATTTCATGGCAGGAAAGAGTATATCATTGAGATGTTCATTTTTCTAAGTCTTCAGTCTCCATCAGCTGTGGCGTTAAACAGTCTAATGGTGGTGGGGATGAAGGATCTCGCATAACATTCAGTTCTGCAGTGTAGTGATGTTAGTCGTCCACTGCAGCTGCTCCTCTGTTGGGACAGAACAATGCAAAGAGGATGGTCTGGGCTCTCTATGATGTCTTCCAATTTCTTCTGCGTTTACTTGTCCACCACACCACACTGCCGACATTGACCAAGTAAAGAGGGGTCTTAGACCTTCTGAAGTCCAGAACCAATTCTTTTGTCTTAGCAGTGTTTATCGGCAGAGTTTTTCTGACTCCAATCACAGACAGCATTTATCACATGTATTTTCTCCTCTTCCTGTTCATTTTTAATGCATGCCACAATAGCAATGTCATCAGAATATTTCCAGATGTGTCAGGACTCAGAATTGTATTTGAAGTCTGATGTGTACAGTGTGAACAGGGAGGGAGCCAAAACAGCCCCCTGTGGAGCTCCAGAGCTGCTCATTACTGTCTCAGAGACACAGGTCCCCAGCCTGATGAACTGTGGTCCTTTTGTCAGGTAGTCTATGATCCAGGAAACAAAGAAGGGGTCCACCCCATCCCTCTTGAGTATGTAGGATTGGACTATATTAAATGCCCTTGAGAAATCAAAGAACATAATCCTCACATAGGCACCAGCCCCATCCAGATATGAGTACAGTAGGTCCGATGTAGCATGTATAGGACATCGTCCACTCCAATACATTCTTTGTATGCAAACTGGAAGGGGTCCAGTGCATGTTTGACATGGGGTCTCAGCAGTCACAAAATCAGCCTCTTCAAGATCTTCAAGATGTGGGACGTGACGGCCACCTGTCTGAAGTCGTTCAGCTCAGCTGGACACTTCACTTCGGGTACTGGGACAATGCATGATTTTCTTCCACAGAGTTGAAGGAATTCAGTGACATTTGCTCCAGATAAAAATGTTGATTACTTTTCATCAAAGTTCATTCAGGGATAGTAGACACTGACATTCTAATGTTACTAACATTAGAATTATTACCATGTCTCTGAGGTTTTGTTTTTCCATAGCGGCAAAGATTACTCCTTTTCCATTGAAGGTAGTGAAATTATGTGTCTTTTATTTTGCATTTATTTTGCACCTCATCCCTCACTTTGCACTATTTGAGTGTATTAATTTTCCATGTGCTCCCTTCCCTAGACCTGATTGGCTGACACAGACAGTGGCACAGTTAATAGTTGATGGGTGGAGCCGCTCTCTCAGCAGATGCCACCACTGGTGTTAGCTGTTTATATCTAGCTATAATATTTGTTGCATTGAGTTGAGGGTTACTAGCAGTCCTGCTTTCAGTTTTATTTCTTGAGGTTAGATTACCATATTTCTGGTTAGTGGAGAAGTCCTCTTTTGTTTCATTTTGCTTTTTTCTCTCTACTGATTTAGTTTGAGTGCACTCGGTTATATTATTTTGAATTAAACCTGAGTTAATCCTGCAGCACATGCATGGCATCTTATATGTTATGGTGTCTTTAAGCCATTCCTGTTTTGAGGTTGTAACACTGTTCAGAGAAGCCAAATGTTTCCACAACCCTCCAGTCTAAACATTTAAGAGATTTACTTTCTGTTGCTGCATATTTCTGTGATGGCAAATTGGCAAGTCTTAAAGGTCAGAGTGGGACAGATCACTCATCATTTGTAACACCCCGAGTGCACAGGCCAGTAGAGGGTTAATGATGTAAGGGCCCCTCAGTCACTTTCTCATTCGCTTAGAAATGAGTATTCCCCTTCATCTGTTGTTGTATATTCATGAAGGTCCTTTAACTATATGCAGGGACACTTCCTTTTCCATCCTCATTGCCAATGCTGTTTTAAACAAAAAAGCCCTTCAAAGGCCAATTTGTTAATTATTAATTGACCCATGCATTTATACGCCATAGCCCTGATGGAAATAGACTTTGAGGAGCCCATGCAACCCCCCTTTCATCCCCAGCATGGCTATGTGAGATGTTGATGAAAAAACAATGTAAGCAAAAGCTAAATAGTGGTGTTGCCCTTTGCACCAAACAGGGAGATACTATATTGAGTTGAACTTTTGGAGAACAACTGGACCCTGTTCATCTACACACTGTGATTCACAATAATATTTTATCAAACAGTGCAGCATGTAGTGCCCTCGATCAAATCGGTTACCCATCAGCCATCACTCCAGCACGAGGGGTTTTTAGCATTGGCACTGGCACTCCATCAACAGGGCCTCTGTGGATTTTCTAAATGTACTGATCCTGCCAAAGAGTCCATTGCCTTATTAAAGTGCGGACACAGAGGCGGTGCTGTCACAGAGGATGTGGCGGCCTAAGTGGGTGCAGGGGGGATGAGGAGAGACTGACAAGTGAATTCATTACACCACTTCTGTTGATGGTGTTGTAAAATCAAGTGTGAAAAGTGGCACAAAGGTCACCAGCTCACATACATCTTTTGTTGTTGTTGTAGTCAAGGAATCGTCTGAATGACTAAATAAGCTAGTGGCCATGTCTCCACCTTTCTCTTCTATCGGGCACTTAAATCGATTTTTCAAACAAACAGGTTATGAGACAAGCACTTCGACAGCGTGGCTTTGTGCTTTGAAACACAGTACTGAGAGAGTAAGTGTGTGTCTATGTTTAACGTGGACACAAAATAATGAATGGTATGACCGTGGCTCGGTTGATTTTACTTTAGAAAAGATGTAGCTCTGTAGAAAGACGAGTTATTCATCTGGAAGAGGTGAAAGACCCAGACAGATCTGTTCCCATTCAAACTGGTTTCCACCTGACCTAAAAAAAAAAGTTCAACCAGTCAAGACTGTGCACCTGCTGCATGAATAGTTTGTTAACTGAATAAGGAAAGCTGATTTCAGTGGCTGCAAGTATCATATAGGCTGTTATGATTTTGAAATGTTCATGTCCTTGTTAGTCTGTGAAATTTAATGCAGTTGAAAGTGCACTGACATTAACAAAAAAATGAACATACTATTCCACATTCACAGGAATAAAACTGAAAAAAAAGAAATTAAAGAATAAGCAAAAAAAAAAAAACAATGAACAAAAATATCAAAAATTAGACACAATTCTGGGAAAAAAAATTAAAAAGTGGTGCAAAATGAACAAAATAATTACCGTAATATTCACACTACAAGCCGTGGTGAGCAGCTGGTTCCGCGTTCACCGGTGGCTCCGTGGTGAGCAGCTGGTTCCGTGTTCGCGTGGCGGACTGGCCAGCGCTGTGTCGACCCGGGAATGGTAGCTGTAGCAATAGGAACTGTTTATGTGTTCTTTGTTCCTACACGGACACTAGAGAGTGACGCACCT
>JAQQAE010019069.1:0-11030 GCA_029823295.1 Pseudamia nigra | reverse complement strand
AATAAATCTTGTGACATTGCAGAAGCTTATCAAAACAATGCCACAGCGAATGTGTGCTGTAATCAAAGCTAAAGGCGTCCAACGAAATACTGTATTAGAGGGTGTAACCTTTTTTTTTGGTGGCGACTTTTTTTTTGGCTAGGCAGTGTACATCCCTATAGAAATATCATGAACATAAACTGAAATATGTTTATTTCTGTTGTACATGTGGACATCTTAAAATGAGGATGTATGCAGATTGATTTGACCTCAGGTGTCCACTCAAGGGAAGTTAAGATTTTGACATTTCTACTTTTCCATTCGCTGTTTGTTGAAAACTTTTTGAAAAGCTGCTCTAGGCATTCATATTCTTTGCCCTTCATTGTATATTTGACCTTTCAGGAGTCTCTTAATTTGACTGGTGATGATTGATGTCCAAAGCAGCAGCTCTTTACACCCAAAGACTTCCTCTATTCTGCCATAAATCACTGGTTAAGATATTTCTCATCAGTGAAAAGAGAAAACCACTGCTCCTCTCCGAATGAGTCATCTGTCCTGCTTTCACACCTTGTCTGGAAGGGCGCTACAGACCTGTGCATTTTCTGCTCAAAGCTTTATTTTTCTCCAAATCTACTTAAGCAGATTTGACAAGTGCAGAAATGCTGATCCTAAACTCCCCAATTAAATCGTCCATTTCCTGAGCTTTTATGTCCCAGGTATAGAATTGTGCTTTTCTTTTCTGTTGGTGTGATGAGCTTTTTCAAAGGCTCACTACCACTGCTTCAGGCCATTTTGAGTCCATCTGGAACAAATATCCAGTGCCAGGGAGACGTTAGAGCAGAAGTTGAATATTGATTAGGCCAATCTGAAATATTTTCCTCCTTAGAGCACTTGACACCCCACACCCACACAAGATTAAGTGAAGGAGCAGCTCATTGAATCCACTTAGCAGCCTAAGTTAACTTCTTGAGTGCTAGTACAGACCTGTATTGACCCCTGCATTGAGTAATGGCAAGATCTGTATGCTGACTTGAAAAGAAACTTTCACTAACATTACAATGGGTAAAAAATAAAAAGGAGAATAAAATAAAACTCAAGAAATGCCCTGAGACATTTCTGTTCTCATATGCTTAATGAATGCTAAAGATGTAGCTATATAAGATGTTAAAAATACTCCCGAGAATGAAGACGAGAGGAGAAAAGGAAGATAAGGTTATTGCTGATACTGTTGTTAGTTGAGATGAACTGCAGAAGCTTATTATTGATTCCCAGAGTCTGAGCACTTACCTATAATAAGACAAGCTAATTAAGAGAGAGTGCAATCTGCCAGCGATAACACCACCACATAGAAACTGTTCGCATGATCTATAACTGCATGTTACCTCTGGCAGTGCTACAACACATACTGTACAGTGCAGAGTGTTGTTTACACAATGATATATCACAACCCTGTTTCCAAAAATCTTGGCTTGCAGTGCGAGTAGAAAAAGTGATAATTTGTAAAACGCTGAAACCCCATATTTAATTGAAAATAGCAAACAACATATCACATGCTGAAACTGAGAAATCAAATTGTTTTGGAAAGTCACACGGTTATTTGATCTCAGCAGCACACTTCGAAAAAGTTGGGGCAGTGGCAGATATAGACAGGAGAGGCCGAAATACACATCTGGTGGATCATCTCAGAATTACTAGGTTAATTGTTTACTGTTATGTGGTATGAACTTCAAGAGAGGGTGGGTCTGGCTGAAGTACAGACAGCAACGGGTTCAACACTGTGCTGGTGAAAAGTGCATCACTTTAAGTGTTATGTTTCTCAAGGTAAATGGTTTGAGAATTATCTCTGAACTGTTGAGCAGCTCAACTCCTGCGCCGAGCAATAATGGGAAGACTTTTTGTCTTTTCCTATTATAAAACAGGTCACAAGTGTCTAAAAATATTGATAAATGATCTTGAAGGAGAAAAATACAACATAGACAAGCCATATTTCTGAATATGTGACAGTCGCTGTCTTCAGCCTGTGCTTCTGGAGGACCAAACTCACCAGATCCATGGCGCCGTAGGATAATATACCAGGGAGTGTGCCTGATGGAATCCATGGCATAGACAGGAAAGACATCCAGCTATCAGGAGTTCATTTACATTTAAAGCAACACACATTTATGAGTTTCTGGACCATAGTAGAATAGAGAATATGTGGTATTTTGAGTTGAAACCAGAAATTGACATTTTGGGAACATGTGAAAATTAAACTGAGTTGTTTGAAAGGTGTATAATACAGTACAGTATGTCTCTTTTGCAAGAAGATGTAGCAACTGACTCAATTTTTTTAATGTGGTGCAGGCATCAAATTCTAAATGAGCATGTCATTTTCAAAATAACAAATTGCTCAGTTTTGTTATCTGATACACTATTTTGGTGCTATTTTCACGTGAATGTGTGGTTTCTCTGTTTTACAAATCATCACTCCTGTCTGGTTACATTTTACGCAGTGACTCAACTTTTTTTTTGAATGAAGGTTGTATTGTATATCTCTTGTTGTGATAGACATGATGAATTCCTGAGTTCTTTACCTCGTGTTTTTTTTTTTTCATTCTAAGCAGGGATCCATTTCCCGAGCATTTCTTGAGTTGCTGTGTTCCCCATTAAAACAGAAATGCTACAATGATGTGTTGGCATAAAGTAGCTACACTGCTCTACTGAGACATATTTCCGGGAAGGCTCTTACCAGTGCTGTTTGTCTTCCATTCATTGCCTTTTTAACACAGATGGAGCTGTAAACACAGTTTGGTTTGGAAGAGCCAGTTGTTGGATGCACTGTGGTGTAATCTCGCCAAATCTATTTCACTCTTCAAAACAATGAATGTGCATATGAACAACAGCCAGAACGAGTCCAGTCTGGCTTCAGATGATGGCACTGATGCAGAATTGTTATAATTAGCTCTCTCTGTCAATAATAAAAACAACATAAACACCACATCTGGAAGGACAGCTTTGGAACTGGTGACATTTAATTTCTCCCCTTTGGGAGTGACTGACTTTTCAAACCATTTCACAAACGCAGCTTGGCTCTGCTTGGTTAAAGCCAACTGTGCATTCTGTCTCTATACCCTCACTGTGTTCACAAACAGATTTAATGTATGGTTTTAATTTAGGTGCTTTTGTGTTTTGTCAGTGTTGTAATTGTTTTTGCCTATTGCTGGAATGGAGAGAACAATACAAACTAAGCATTTTAGCATTTCCTATACATTAATTTCAAGCTATATTAATCCTAATTCTATGGCTCAAATGTGCTGGTGTTTAAAGGTGGATTGTCTGTATTTCTCTTTCATCTTAGTTTCTGCCTCATCACTCACTTTAGTCTGGGTTTCACTGTCTTTTTAGTATTTATTTACAATGAAATGAATGATATCCTCAAAAACCCCATCAGTCCTTGTTTGCCCAGGTGTTTATATGTAGAAGTGATCAATTGTACTGACAGTCCCAGAGTCACTTATCTGCAGCCTTGTTCGATTTACTGATAGGTTACCGTGTTTCAGCCTATTATATTGATTCTTCGGGCTGCAGTTTTACGACTTTGGTGCACTCTCATCACTCACATTAGCATCATTTAGTATTGTTTCAACAGGCTGTATGTAGCTGCAATTCTTTCAAAATTCCGCCAAACAATGGTGAAATAAGACTATTGGATCCAGTAGTTTTAACCCTTAAACATCTAGGAAGAAGCTTTCTGTGGTACCTGACTCCCTTATTTGCTTTTTAAACATATTCAAGCAGTTAAGATCATAAAGTTGGATATTTAAAGTGGCAGTGTATTATTTGCACTGTTTAAAAGGAAGAATTTGTGAATGAATTTGCAAATAAATCATAGTAAATTTGAAAGTCTTTTTAATGTTCCATAGACATTCAGACTTCTTCTTCTTGTTTCGGCTGCTCCCCTCAGGGGTCGCCACTGCGAAATACCAATGATTTGCATGTTTGATCTGGCATAGGTTTATTACGTCGGATGCCCTTCCTGACACAACCCTCACAACAAGGGACAAATACATTTCAGACTGCCTGTTTAAATAAATATGTATTTTTCTTCCTAACCAATATCTCCAAAGAGTTACACTAACAATGCCCAGACTAATTTAGCATAATCAGCTAGCGTTAATAATTTACACTGGATTGGACTGAAACTTGCTGTTTTTACTGACCACTTAAAGATCCTCATCCTGTCAGTTGTAAATAAAAAAACACACGCTATCTTGAAATGGTCTTGCACTTGCACTTATATAGCACTTTTCTACCCTACGGCAATCAAAACGCTTTACACTGCTTTCCATTCACCCATTCACACACCAGTAACACTCACTGGGAGAAACTTGGGGTTCAGTGTCTTGCTCAAGGACACTTTGGCCTGTGGACCTGAGAGGGGATTGAACCTTTAACCTTCAAGTTCATGGACAACCCGCTGTACCTACTCAGTCACAGCCTCCCCTTGAAAGTGGATAGTTTACTTGAAACATGCCATGGTTTTTGACCACTATAGAATCGTCATCCTGTCAACTTTTGAAATAAATGGTGCTACTGCTTTGAACAGGGAAAGACTCACTCATCGTTATATTGCTCTTTATTAGGGATAGAATTAGGGGATAGGTGAAAAGGGTTAGTGATTTGGTTACTTAGTTGCCTTACCATACTTAGTTGCTCACTAGCATGTGTATTTGTATTGTACTGACTCTGTAGCAGGGTCAAGGAGCTACTGTTATTGTTAGGAGATATTGCTGCTACAGTAAGACTTAATTATTAAATCCCTGCAGCTCAAGATAAGCACGAGAGATCTATAATGATTTTTCCACCTCTTTCACTGCTTTATTCTCAAAGAACAAAAGTGAAATTTACAGATGTCTGAGACATTTTGGTTTTGTGACACTTTGTGACACTCATCGGCTACTTCATTAGGTACACCCTTCATTTCCTTGTTAACACATCGCATGGCAGCAACTCAATGCACAGTCAAGACAATTTGCTCAAGTTCAAACCGAGCATCAGAATGAAGAAGAAAGGTGTTTTAAGTGACTTTGAGCTTAGCATGGTTGTTGGTGCCAGATGGGAACAAATTGCTGATCTACTGGGGAGAGAGAGAGAGACAGAGAGAGAATAGTCTGAAAAAGAGAAAATAAACAGTGAATGGCAGTTGTCTGGGCAGAAATGCCTTATGTTGTTGTAAAGTGCTTTATAAATAAAGTTTGATTGATTGATTGATTGATTATCGATGCCAGAGGTCAGAGGATAATGGCCAAACTGGTTTGAGGTGATAGAAACAGTTACAGTAACCCAAGGTATGCACAGCATGTCAAACCTCGAAGCAGACGGGCTACGGCAGCAGAAGACCACACCTGGTGTCACTCCTCTCAACAAAGAACAAGAAACAGAGGCTACAATTTACACAGTGTGACCAAAATTAGACAATAGAAGATTGGAGAAATGTTGCCTGGTCCGATGAGTCTACATTTCTGCTGCAACATTCAGATGGTAAGGTCAGAATTTGGTGTGAACATTAAAGCACAAAATCATCCTGTTTTGTATCAACAGTCAAAGCTGCTACTGGTGGTGTATGAGTGTGGGGGATATTTTCTTGACACACACCAGATGTCCATTACAGCACCTTTGGGATGTGGTGGAATGGGAGATACACATTATGGATGTGCAGCCAACAAATGTGAGGGACTGTATAATGCTATAATGTCAATAGGGACCAAAATCTCTGATGAATATTGCCACCACCTTGTTATGCCACAAAGAAATAAAGCAGTTTTGAAGGTGAAAGGGGTCCAACCTGGTACTAGCAATTTGTACCTAATAAAGGGGACAGTGAGTGTAAATTACATTAGACAGAAGTGTAGTTCACTGAGCCATGTCACACAAAACTAGCTGTTTTGTTTTAGGATATCAAAATAATTATCTCTGGCAATACTGTATTTGTCTTTCCTTTTTTTTCTTGAGGTTGGGGTCTGTTAGTGTGTTTGACCCGAGGTTTTAGTGCTCTTGCTTATTCCATAAGCACTTGGCTTGCTCTCGGTGGTTCTGTTGGGTTTGCTCTCTGTATAGTCATGAGGTCTTGGCCTCGAATTGTGAAGCGCCTAGAGATAATCCGCGATTATGATTGGCGCTATACAAATAAAGATGGAATTGAATTGAATTGAATAAAAGCAGGAATTGAAGGGGGTTTCTTGTCCTTTTTTTCCACTTTTAGTTTTGGATCAGCAAGCCAAAGAAAACAAAATTATCTGCAGGTCATTTCAATAATTTTGTGACATGTGTGCTGATCATTTGGGTCATTTCCCAAAGTATAAAACAAGCACTCTTTTACATTTCACTTTGGATTTATTTGACAAAGGATAACAATCCCAAATGGCCTGGCTTCTAAACTTACCCAGACCACATGGATAAAAAAAGGCATCTCTCAGTAAGATAGCTCGGACACAAAATGATTTTTCATGTCATTTTAAGTCATGTCAGACTCTGGCTGAAAACGTCAAGTTGTTATGTAGCTGTCATCTCAGAGTCAGTAATGAGGAGGATGATATTGCAGCCCCGAAACAGGTGGTGCGAGTTGCACCAGGGTCAACTTCATGATTTTCCTTCTGTATCTCACTTCCTTCCACTGACCAAAACAATCTGTGTGACTGTGACTGTCACTGCCTTGTCATAACTGTTAACAAGTATGTTGCTGCCAATTACTGCTCCAGTTTCATTGTCGGACATAATAATAGGGATGGTGCATCTCGCATGCCAAGCGGTAATTGTGACGCTGTAAATGGACGCAGGATTGCTCTGGATTGCTCTTAGGGTGTCCAAAACATGGTTAAATGGGGTAAATTGTGTTGTCTCTTTTTCCGTTCTTGTTTTTTATATACACTTCTCTCATGTGAATGGTGATCATGGATGGTATTGGGCATCTGGCAGCTGTACGCTTTGGCTGACTTTGTGTTTGGACTGAAAACCAACCCATAAACAATGAAAAGCCATTTGTAGATTATGAAGATTAATATAACAAAAGCCAAATGTTCCCCATCTTTCTAACGTGGGGAAGATATAACCTCCAAAAACATGCAGATTACAAAGTAACTGAGAAAAGAACTCTAACCCCCCCCCCTCCCCCTTTAATCACGCAGGATGAACCAGGCCCCAACCAGTGGGTTTGAGGAAGATGTCGGTGCCAGAACTACTCATCACGTCTTGTATCCTGAAAGTGCCATTGACCTGGACAACAGCACCAGCCTTGTACTGATCCCTTTTAAGACTCTGGACCTGCAGTGGATCATTAGTGCGCTGACTACAGGCACCATTAAACAGTAAGTGTACCCATCAACTGTCCAAGCAGCAGCATTTTTAAATTAGACGGGGATCAAACAACTGCGTGTAATGTGAAAGGTGTTGCTCTGAGAACGAAAGAAGACAAACCTACTAACAATGATCACCAGCGTGCAATTAGGCTGAGCTCTATAGTGGATATGAGCACTTTTTCAGTTTTTTGTACCGTTCAACCAAGCTCTAATGAAAATACTGAATGTTTTCTAAAGATTCAAATCTAGGTATCCTGAATACAGGAAAAGTACATATTTAGAGCATCTGTGGGTCCTTAAAACATCATAAAACATCTTAATTTTGAAATTGGCAGACATTTGATCTAACATCCCCATTTCTGACCTTTAAAACCTTATTTTTGGCTGTTTTTTTTTTTTCCTTCTGTTATCATTGGAAAATGTTGATTTGGTTCTTTTGTGAAGTATTTTGTCATAATTTATTTGATTAAATTGGTAATCTTTGTTTATTTTGGGATTTTTTTTTCTTGTGGAAAGTTTTGGTCAGTTTATGAGTTATTTTATGTGACTTTGTACATTTGTATTGAGTTTTCTTGAGTAGTTTGTTCATTCTTTGTTAATTATGGGATATTTTATTGATTCATTTGCGCAGTGTTGTAAAGTTTTGTTCACTTGGTGGAAGATTTTTGTTCAGGTTTTCATCAATTTGTGCATTTTTTTGGTAATTTAAGTTCATTGTGTTCAGTTTTGTTCATCTACTAGAATAGTTTGTTCATTTTGTTGATTGTTTTGTTCATTTGATCCTTTTTTCTATTTTTACTCTTCTGTTATTCATTTTTGTGTATTTTCGTGATTGTTTTGCTCATTTTTGTTCACGTTGTTGATTCATTGCGTATTTCATTGATTTTAATTCAATGTTGTGAACTCTAATTTGTGAATTAATTAAAAGTAAAACTAATTCATATAAATTAACCAAAACTGCTAAAATCAGTTAAAATGATCTCAACGAGGTCTTAAAAAGCATTAAATGTAATTGTCTGCTATATACAGACAGCCTGACGTTTCTGTGGCATATTTTGCACTCAGTTACATTATAACAGTGTTATTTTTGATTAATTATTTTAGTCAAGAGAGTTGTACCGTCTCTAATTTTATTTTCCCTTTGAAATGCATTGGTCTGTTCCAATGTGATAGTAACCTCATTTTTGCTTTTACTCTAGTGACTATGGGTACAATCATCCATTATGAATGGGAAAGTTAATAATGAAAAAATGGGAAAGTGAATAATGAAAAAAATACACTTGATTTTAAAATACTGACACAAATATTTTGCATATATTTAACCATATAGATACCTGACAAAATAAGCCATTTTTTCCCTTTTTAGTTGAACTCAAACATTTAAATGGAAAAGTAGAATTGACTGGTTAAAGTGCTCATTTTTCATGTTTCTTTTCCTGTCTTAATATGAAAATCGTCACATCATCCCCTCTCAGCATAACCCACTTGGATTCCCGCATAGGTTTAAATGTGATCTGCTGGTCCACCAGCACATAAGCAACATTAGCTATTTTAATCCTTTAGAATCAGAACATTGCGTCCACAGATGCTTACTGTCACCCTGAGAACAAAATATTTGCTCAGTGTCTTGTTAGAATGTTTCAAATCATAACAAGATTGGAGTAAATAATTGTTTAGTGTTCTATCTTCTTAGCCAGATGCAAATCCATCAGGGCAGCACCCTCTGTCCGGGTGTCTAGCCACAGCAGGGACAACGGAACTTTTACTGTGAAAGGTTCAAACCATGCATACCGTACATGTTCGTTTTGATGATTTTTACATGAAAACAGAAAAAATGAGCAAATGAACCACACAGTTATGCTTTTCTCATTCAAAAATTTAAGTTCAATTAAAAATTAGGATTATTTTGTCAGGTATCTATATTGTTGGATATAAGCAATCAGGCATTTTCATCTGTCTAAAGTGAAGAATTGTAAATGAAGTTTTGTAGCAGATATGCGTTAAGTCTTGGACACACAGATTGGAGTGAGATTCACAGCCGCTCTTCAAACTCCAGTCTCAAATGACAATTACTCTGTGTAATTGTCAGATTGTCATTACAAAAATAATTAGATTTTAATCTTCCGGTAAATTTCACCTTCAGCTGCTTCATTCACAGTGGCCCATAATCATTAGCATGATTAGTGGACAACAGGAAAACAAATGAAACCACTGCCAATAACTCAGAACTGCCAACATGCTAGAAGCTCAAAGGACAAGTACTAATTTTTCCAATAAATATGCAGCTGTCTTCAGCTGCGCCAAAGCAATCATTCTGCATCATTAAATTTCACTTTCCTGGCAGTAGTGTCAGCATTAGACCAACCATCATTAGATCCTAACTGGCTGTTGAGGATTGTTATGTTAAATTGTCCAGACTTGTTAAATAAAATGTACAGGGTTTAAAATGTGAATAGAAACAAAATGTGATGATTTGCAAAAATAAATAAATAAATCTGTTTTAGTGGTAGCACAAAGACAGCATGTCAAATGCTGAATTTTTTTTTTTTAATCGCTGTTTCAAAAAAGTTCTTCTGACAAAATGCAGACTGGGAAAGTTTGGAACAGGTGGAATATCTCACAGCTAATGAGGCTAATAGCCAACAGGGCGGTAACATCACATTCCAGAGTGTTTCTGAGCTAAAGATGATGAGGGATTTATTGCTCTGTGAATGCCTATTCTGTGAAATAGTGCAACATTTTAAGAATGTTTCTCAGTGCAAAAGCCCAAAAAATTCATTCACTCTGCCTCAAATTCTTTGCAATTTTTTGGGCTGAGTGCATCACCAGCCAAAAAGAGAGACATGTCTTACCTTTCTGTTTTACTTTGATGTTTTCAAGTCAGCCTTATCTCCCTGACAAAAGCAAATCATTGCTCCAAGTCTTTTATTCCATCTGCAGTCAGACTTTTGAATGATGTTCTTAAATGCCTCTGCTGCAGCTCTTTTTATAGTCTATTAAATTTGTTTTTATTATTTATGTTATTTATTTCCACCTCCATTACAAACTTGTACTTTATCTTGTTCTTTGCATGTCACAATATTGCCAGTTGTTGCTTTAACTGCCATATAAATATTAGTCTACCAAGGCTTGCTTTTTTAGAATGTAAATGGACTGGGTGGCTGTAAATAAACAGCCTTTTAAGGGATTTATAAAGCATTTCTGAATCTGAAACATATTCTAAACTCTGCAGCTTGCAGGCTAATGAGAGGATGGACCATCTGTCTTGTTATCAGTGTTGAAAAGCCAGTATCTGTGGTGTTATGGGGGTACATTAGTATATATGGTATATGTACATGGGTATATTTGTGCAACCAACTTTAAATATGCAATTTACAATGTTGGGAATGTACTGTAGCTTTTAGCCACAAGTGTGAGGCTGTAAGCCGAGTTGACTGGCAGGTCGCCTGTTTAATCATTTCTATTGGTCCACCACAAAGAGTCAACAACTAGCTAATTTCTCAACATTGTAGACCGCACCTTTACTGTTAAGAAGTATATACAGTGGAACCCCGGCTTTCGAAATTAATCCGTTCCAGGACCACGCTTGTGACACGAAAAACTAGTGAGACGGGACCAGTTTTCCCATAAAAATACATGTAAAACCAATTAATCCATTCCAAGACCCACGAAAACTCCCATATACAGTATGTAAACACACCCGTACATGCATGTTCA
>JAQQAE010019068.1:0-11030 GCA_029823295.1 Pseudamia nigra | reverse complement strand
GTGTGGTGAGGGGTTTTACAGCCTTAAAACAAATACAGTGGTGCCCCGGCTAACGAATTTAATCCGTTCCGGCGTCATGTTCATTGGGCGAATCATGCATTAGCCAGAGCGAGTTTTTCCATAGGAATCTACTTCGCGGATATTGCCTATCACGGGTTATTTTTAGAACGTAACCCCCACGATAAATGAGGGACCACTGTACTGCAAAAGTAGAAGGAACACCATACCTTGGCGGAAAATGCTTTTAGAAGAGATGTCACAATCTTGCACTTTTTATATTCAATAACTCCATGTGCCAGTATTACAATGACAGGCTAAATTTTAGATGTAGTTAAAATTAAGATTTCATGTACATTTCTAACCTGTAGAAATGATTTACTCTTAATTCCCGATAAATGAGAACTCTTTTTCAAACTGAAAGATAGTTGCATATCTTACAAGTGATAACTGCAAGAATGAAGTTCAGATTTGTTAATAGAAACAGTAGCCCAACAAACAAAACTATATGCCTCATAATAGTATCTTGATGGATATGAAGCCTTTTTTCACAGCTTTTTTTCTTTTAAAATTACATCATTGCATTATTCCATCTTCATTTTCGTATAATAGTTTGCTCTCAAAATATTAGTCTTTTCTCTCCTAATGTCATATTTCCTCTCAAAGTTTTCTCACATATTATTTTATCTCTTACATTTTTCCTCACAATATCACGACTTTTTATCTTAATATTTCAATTTTGTACTTGTAATTTTAGAGTATTTTCTCATGACATCAGAGTTTTTAAAATTCCATTACACTGCAGAACTTTGCAGTTGTGAAAAATGGGCCAATATTATATACTCACCAACCACTTTATTTGGCACACCCTTTCAGCTGCGTTTTAATGCAAATATCTAATAAGCCAGTCACGTGTGCATTTTGTGCATTTAAGCAAGTAGGCATGGTCAAGATGACTTGCTTGAAGGTCAAACCAAGCATCAGAATGGGGAAGAAAGATGAGTGAAGAAACTTTGAATGTGGCATGGTTGTTGGTGCCAGACAGTCTGGTCTGAGTATTTCAGAAACTGCTGATCTTCTGGGACTTTCACTCACAGCCATCTCTAGGGTTTACATAGAATGACCAAAAAATGAGAAAATATCCAGTGAGCACATGCTTACCAAAATTGGACAATAGAAGACTGGAAAACGTCTGGTCTCATGAGTATAGATTTCTGCTGCGACATTTAGATGCTGTAAATAACACAAATCCACCCTTGGCACACCTTAGGCTCCAACTGAGCAATGTTTAAACGTCACAGCCTTCCTGAATATTGTAGCTGACCATGTCTATCCCTTGACTACAGTGTACCGATTTTGTAATGACTACTTCCAGCAGGATAATGTGCCATGTTACAAAGTTCAAATCTTCTGGTTTCTTGAACTTGACAATGAGTTAAATGTACTTTCAATGACCTTCATAGTCATACATGTAGAGCTCAGTCCGGTAGAGCATCTTTGGCATCATGGCTGAGCAGTATGATGCTATCCATGCTAATATGGACCAAAATTTCTTGTACCTTGTTGAATCTATGCCACAAACATACCTTGATGACATTGCTATTGTGGCACTTATCAGGAAGGGACAGGCAGAGGAGTGCAGTGATCTGATAAATGCTTTCTGTGACAGGAGTCTGATAAACACCACCAAGACAAAAAGAAGTGGTACTGGACTTTGAAAAGTCTAAGATACCTCTTCAGCCAGTCAATGTTGGCAGGATAGACATCAAAATCCCAAAATGCAAATGTCTTTGTGTACATCTGGACAACAAATAGATGTCCAGATGCACAATATCAAAAGGGACAGAAACCATAATCATCAGTTTTGCTGTGGAGGCTCAGTTCCTTTGACGTCTGCCCCAACATGCTGCACGTTTTATCAGTCAGTGGTTGTAAGGCCTGTCTTTGATGGTGCAGTCTTCTGGTGAGGCAGCATCAAACAGAAAGATACAAATGCCTGGACAGTCTAGTTAAAAAGGCTGGATAAATGAGAATGGGCTCACTGGGGGCTGTGGTGGACAGGTGCACACAGAAGTAGTCATGGCCAACCCAGACCATCCTCTACACCTCAGTCTGTCCTAACAAAGGAGCAGTGGCAGTAGACGACTAACATCACTAGGCTGCAGTACCGAACATTATAAGAGATCCTTCATTCCCACTGCCATTAGACTATGTATCACCACAGTTGATGCCATGAAAAGAAGACTGAACACATTCTGATTTGATCAGTGGGCTTGTCAACTGAATTGACCTAAAATGGATACATAAAGTTCTTTCAATTCAATTTAAAGTATTAAAGCAGTTCTGTAGGTGTAAGCAGTTTCCAACCTGGTACTATTAAGTTGTACCTAATAAAGTGGCTGGTGAATGTATACCAAACTTTCTCACTTCATACTAGTGGCAGAAACTGACAAGACATCTAACAGACTGGAAGAGAAAACAATCCTGACTGACTACCTGTAACTGTATAACTGTTAGTGGAAGGCTCCTGTTGTTATATGGTGATTTTTCTTGTTTATTTTTTGACTTGACATTTTGAGTCACTACTTAGCCTTAGTGTTACTTCCTGATTCTGCTTCTTGTCCATACAGGTGAGCATGCAGAGCTGCAGCGGCAGGAGAGTGCAGATGGGCACTCCTTCCAGCAGGGGGACAAGGTCAAATGTCTTTTGGAGGTGGACATCCTGCGACAGATGCAAGAAGGCCATGGAGGCTGGAACCCTAAAATGGCAGAGGTATTAAAGTATTAAATTCTTCTTTGAGGACTTATTACGCAACACGTTGCAGCAGACACAATTGCACACAAATACATTTGGTTTTTACCTCCACCAAGAAGTGGTTTGGGTTATGTTTTCACCTGCATTTGTCTGTCAGTTACTAAGTTAGCTAGATTACGCAAAAAGCATTTAATGGATTTTGAGGAAATTTTCAGGGAATGTGTGAAACGGGACAAGGAACAGATGATTGATTTTGATGGTGATCTGAATCATCTCCACCATGACCAATAAAAATTGCTGGGTGCTGGTAGTGAGGTGGAACTTTTCAGATTACAGGGCTGTCTGCTGAGTTCAGCTGTCTGCTGAGTTGTGGAACACATAGCGTTTTGCTCTTCCATATACAGAGGCCAGCATGCTGCTACACACTTGTTTATTTCATTTCTACAAACTACCGTATTTTCCGGATTAAAAGTCGCGTTTTTTTGGCATAGTCTGGCGAGGGGAGCGACAAATACATCAGAGCGACTTGTATTCTGAATAAATTTGACTATAGGGTGTTTGTCACACTGACAGCTGCTAGAGGAGACAAGCCGCAAGCCCTCCGTCAAGTGCGCATCCGCGGCTGCGCACTTGACACGCGAACAAATGTGATCTGTTCTGCAGAGTGACTAATACATGTTATTTTCTTCTTTATTATGCATTTTTTGGCTCGTATGACTAACATACCGGAGCGACATATCGCCCAGAAAATACAGTACACTTTGTTTGTTGAGCATCTGTAGAATGGACAATCTCACAAGAATGAGTGCAGGGTTTAAGACAACATCTATAAAATAATAGAAATGAAAAAAGGACCTTTCGTCCATATAGTACTTTCTTCATACTCTACCAGGGCTATACATACAAAGTATGATAAAAATTACAGTAGATGAATATATACGTAGTGCAGCTGTGGTGAGTTTATTGTGCTCAGGTAAACTCCCACACATCACCTTATCTTGGTAAATATCTTTTGTTTATACAGTGTCTTGGTCCTAGACCTTTATCAGGAAAAGATACAAATGCCACACGTTAATTGTAATCGCTATTTTTTTGTGGTAACGTCTTTTAAAAAATCTGTATTGTTCTGTGAGGCATGAAGAATTCCCCAAATTTCATCAGCCTCCTTTTAATAAATTACCTAGAACTTCAGGATGCAGTATAAATGCAAAGCACACAGATTACCAGGAATTCTTTTACCCAGGTAAATAAATTCCTGATTATAAAAGTTCCTGGGAATGTTGGTGGAAAGGGCGCTATGGAGGGGAAACTGACTGGCAACAACCATATTCTTGCCTGAAAAACATCTTACACTACTATTTTGTGAGTTAAATGCATTAGTATTTCACAGTGTAGACCTTTGCGTGCACTACAAACGCTCCCTGTGGACAGATCATAATGTCATATGAGGGAAATGAGCTGCTGTGGTGGAGGTCTGCACTCGCCGAGTGCTTTATAGTTTAAATTTTTTTTTTTGATTTAATGTTGCGAGTGTATTTTTAAAAGAAAACATACAAAATGTTTTGTGGGTTTCAGCCTCTTTTATGTTGTTTTTGTCTTTGCTCATCTTTTTCATTTGTGCAACTTTCATTTTGGTGACTTTGATGTTTTTTTACACATTGTTGCATTTTTTTGTGGTTTTTGTCTTCAACACCAATTTGCATCTTTTATGTTCTCTTTTGTGGTGTTTTGCATCATATTTTGACCGTTTCATTCTTTGCATCTTCTCGTGTCTTTTACTTGCTGCATCTTTTACTAATTATTTTAAAATTATTATTAAACATCTGTGTTTTGAGCTTCTGTTCTCACAAGATGCAAAAAGGCTTAAAAGACAAATACAATGTAAAAGATAAAAACGACATGAAAGGTGTGAGGGGAAAAAAAGTTATATTTAATGTCTTGATTAATATTTAGTTTTGTTTAAAGAAACCAAAGAGAAACATACTATTATTATTAAATACTGTACACACTATAAAATATACCTGTCATAATAATGATAACATGACTTGAGCTGGGTCTATGGAATATTTACATAAGCAGCTCAGATGGACACAGGTGTTTACACATGGTGAAGGGAAACAGAGCATACAACGTGTCAGATCACAGCTGCTAAAGACAACATTAAGGTCAGGGAAATGCAAGACGACAATGTGAACAAAACTGTCTTTTTTTTTTTTTTTGCAGTACATTTGCCGGATCGGGACCGTTCATAGAATCACTGACCGGGGAGATGTCCGAGTCCAGTACAGCAACAACATCCGCTGGACTTTCCACCCAGGTGCTCTCACCAAGGTACTCAGCCTCTTCCACTCAAAAAGATCTCAACTTTACCAGCACTTCAAAGACCTCATTTCCATTTTGCAACCTCACATCACATTCAGGATTTTGCCAGTTTTACTTAAGTTGTTGTTGGCTAATATCAAAGCTGTCCTGAATTTTTGGACAAAAGCACTAAAATAATATACAAAAATGAAGAATTCAATAAATAACATGAACCAAAAAATCCAGGAAATTAACAAAAGAATGAACAAAACAAACAAAAATGACAAGTTAATGCAAACTAGAGAATGAAAAAAACAGGGTTTTGGGAGGATAGTTTTGTTACTTTAGAATGGGAAAATGTTTGTCTTCTTGATTATCTTGTTTATTCTTTGTTCATTCACTACATTGTTAATTTTTTCTAATTTTCTATATTATTTTGGTTCATTTTGGACAATTGTTTAATTTTTGCTTTTGCCTTTGTTTATTCTGTTGTTTATTTTGTTAATTTTTGTGATTATTTGTCCCTTTTTATTGATGTTGTTCAGTTTGTTCATTATTTCACTCTCTATGTTGATTACTGTGTTCATTTCTCATCACTCATTTCGTGCAAAAACTGTCAAGTATAGAATAGTAGTACAGTAGAAAAGATGATCCTTTGGTGAACACATCAGCGAATATCACACAAGCCAAATTTAACAAGATGAAAACAATATGATCAATGCAAGTATAAAAAAGACATGGCAATATTTATCAAACTGAAAGTTGCATAAGAAAATTAGATGGTGAAAATTAGATAAAATATGGAACAGGATGAAAAACACACCACAATGAAAAGAAGATGAAAGTTTAAAGTTGCAGCCAGATCAAAAACGTAACAGACATGAGCTGTGTCCCAATTCAAGTGCTACAGCCGACGTCGGCTGCATATGTCGCCCGTTGACTTCAGAGCAGAGTGCGACACTAACCCTTCGTTGACTGGGTAATGAAGGCTACAAACAATGGATCCTTCACGGTTCACTGTATCCCATAATGCATTGCATGCATGACCGACAGGAGTACTTCCGAATAAGCGCTACGAGGAATACACAATTAAATAAGATGGAGCATTTCCAATTCATGAATCAAATTAAAAAGCAAAAGAACCACAAACGTGAGCGAAACATCCTCCATCTCTAAGCAGCAGCTGGTCGGCGTCAAGTGCCTACGTCATTACGCAAGGGTAAGAACAGCTGTGCTAATTTATGCAAATTGACCAGCCTGCGTGGGCTAGACCCTCCCATTTAACGACTGTTAGGTGTAGCTTTCACAGACCACGAAGACTGCATGTCGGCCGCAGCCCTTGGATTGGGAGACAGCTATAGTATGATAAAAACACATTTTCATGGTTGCATAACTTATGCTGTTTAATTAAATCTTGCAAATTGTATCAAAATAAAAAAAAAATGACTGTGAACAAAGTTATTATTTAGCATGATGTAAATGAGATAAAAGACATAATGAAACCAAAGAGACAATAATGGGAGACTGTTTTGAGTTATATTGCTGACACTGAAAACATGACATTAAGCAAAAGATGATATTAATACCGTATTTTCTGCACTATAAGGCGCACCGGATTATAAAAAAACATAATTTTTAAATGTGACATTTTTGGAGGGTGCGCCTTATAATCCGGTTCCCCTTATAGTGCAGAAAATACGGTACTGTATGATGTGAGGTTCAGTTGACTTTGCACATAGACAGCTGGTAGAAATGTTCTTCATAAAGGCCAACTGTAAGCATGTGTTTTTTGGAGTGCATTTTACTTTTATCGCAGTAAAGAAGTTGAATTTTAATTATTATCTGCCAAAAAAGCAGATATTAGTTCAGCGATCGTGTAACCACATCTGTGTCTGTGTGTAGGCTCACATCCGTGTCCACCTGTGTTGCGTGTCGACACGATAGCTTGGCTTAACCAGTAAAATTGCAACTAGTTGATAACTTAAAGATCTCCATCCTGTCAATTCTTGGGCTAATTTGTGCTACTGGTTTTTGATTGAAAGGGCTGCTGCTTTAAGATGCTAAAGCTCAAAAGTGTCAACCAATTTACTTGTAACTTCAACTCACTTCATTTTAATTGTTTTTATATAGTGCCAATCATAATCCAAGATTATCTCTAGGCCCTTGTGAAGGGCCTAGAGATATTCAAGGCTGAAACCTCAAGTCTATATGGAGCAAACTTGCCATATTTACTGAACACTTTTTTTCCACCCTTCATCATCAATCTTGGGACAATGCTTCCTGGAGTGAACACTGGACAAATGTTCAGATTTAACCTTAATCAGTGAAAGAATGGGTTTTTTTGTGCTATGCCTGAATAAAAAGTTCAGTTCTTCTGGGGTTAATTATATTTACCCCGATGATTTTTGTTTTCCCATCTGGCACACCTTTAAACAGCAATTTAGGAACGATCTGAAAAAGTAAGCAAAATTTACATAAGGGGACTCATAATTTTGATCTCAACTGTATGTTTTATTCTAGAATGTGTATAGTTTGGCCTCTTCTCTGAACCACTGTTTCACTGTTTGTCTCATAGGTCAACACGTTTGGAGTGGGTGAATTAGTGAGAGTACTGGAGGACATGGAGAGTGTAAAGAGACTCCAGGCAGGACATGGAGAGTGGACGGACAGCATGGCTCCTGTATGATCATTTAGCCTAATGATACATGTTCACATTACCCGTAACTCCTCATGGGATTTTATCAGTCGGTTTGATTGCAGTCAGTTATTTCAATTCGTGCTCTGGACAATATGAGTGAAATGGATTTTGGATTTTGACACCTTACTCAATTTATTGTTGACATAAAAATAAAAAAACACAAATAATTTAATGTCTTTGTGGGAAGCAAAATGTCTGATGCAATAGTCCCTCTTTCACATGGTAAAATGAGTTTTGAGTCTGTCAGTGGGCACTATGGTAATTATGTCATTCCCTAAAGTAATGCCTTTATTTGGCACAAACCCTGCTGATTTAACAATGCCCTACTTCAGCTGTTTGAGTTAGAGACACATGTGACTTGTCGTTTCTTTATAATTGCTCATTGCTGTTATAAAACACTTGCCACATACACCTGACAAATCTGTAATAATGTGCTTTTAACTTGTAGCGTCTTATGCAGATCTTCTACAAGGTCAAGTCACAGATGTGATTTCAACTCAGCTGGTTATATGCATTCAGTCAAATGAGTTAACCAGCTAGCAAGCTAACAGCAACACTAGCCATGTGTACTGGATAAAAATCATTTATGTAGTTTTTTTTTTCATTTCTATAATTTAGTGATTATAAGATGACCTTCATTTACTATCTGTTAGCAAGGGACATGAACATGGAATTATCATAAGAACCAGAAACCAGATCCCCCAGTGGCCATTCGCTGGTACTACGCCCCAGCCGAGAAAGCATTTTCCCTTACAGCATCATGATAAAAGACAGAACTGCTGACAGGACTCCAGTAGCTGCATAAAAAGGTTGGAAATGACAATATTCGTTTTTATAACATGGAGGTTTGAAACATTTTTAAATTGCCAAAATGCTCAAAAAATAGGCTTTAAAACTTGCAACATCCTGCAGTGGACAACCTGAGTGACCACTGGATGAGCAGGAAGGTGCAGAGGGGTAAACAGGGAACTGCTAATACGTGTGTGCAGCAGTTCTAGTAGGCCCATGAAGTAACACAGAAATAACGAGGACGTCAAAAATGTTTCACCTTGCGCTGAGCAGCTTCCATAGGGCATGAATGGGTGCCATCTTGGATGCCCACAGCTTGGTTATGAACTATGGTTAGTTTTCTAGCTAAATGCACCTGCTGAGTTTTTGGTACAGATGACAGCTTGTTATTACAAAACAGCTTGCTTGAATGTAGTCCCAAAAAAGGTTATTTTAAATGCCTTGATTTGGGGTCTTTGAGTAAGTATTCAGGCCTGGACCCTCAGAAGCCAAAACTACCCATTGTTGCTTTAATTAGAAAATAAAACGTAACTGTCGCATTCATTCTGTTTTGTGTAATTGTTTTATTATACAGCATAGCATAACTAATAAAATGTGCTTTATTTCTACGGCGCTGTGAAAAAGTGTTTGCCTCCTTCCTGATTTCTTAATTTTGTATATTTGTCACACTTAAATGTTTCAGATCATCAAACAAATTTAAATGATAAATTTACAGAAACACAAGTAAACACAAAATGCTGTTTTTAAAGGAAGGGTTTTATTTTTAAGGGGGGAAAACATTCCGATCCTACATGGCCCTGTGTGAAAAAGTGATTGCCCCCTGTTTAAACATAAATTAACTGGTTTATCACATCTTTGGAAGTTGCAAGCACTGTAATGGTGACAGGAAGTAGCTGCATTTTTTCAAATTCCTCAACCGTTTGGGCATTTCAGGTGTCCTTTTTGCTGTATCTAATTTTCTTCATGTCCCCTTGATTTTCTCAGGTGCTTGGCCAAGTTGGGAAAGTGTTGAAAGTATATGCAGACGGTGATCTCCGGGTGGCATTTGGAGGCCAGACTTGGACCTTCAATCCTGCGTGCCTTGCAGCCCAGCCCGTGGAAGTAGATGCTAACCTCATGACAGCTGAGAATCCCAACGAATCTGGAAGTAAGGCCTGCAATGGACCTATGGTGGCGGTGATGGTGGTTCTTTCACTAACTCCTCCAACTCCGGCTTTTAGCCCTCTCATTTGTCTTCTCCTAATTCCTGCATGCCATCTCTGCATTTGTATCTATGCATTTGTGTTTTCAGGCACGTGTAAGCATAGTCAAAGTGTTGTTATTGATTTACATTTCAGCCAAGTCTTCTCCATAACTGCATGTTAACAGTGTAAAGCTTTGACAGCACAGCATAATTGCCATCATGTCTGAAGTTCTCAGCAATGTCATAATCATGTCTGTTCAGTGCATGGGTTAACTTCAGCTGATGGGAGGTTGGCAACACTGTTGCTGGTACTGTATGTGGTTGGGTGACACTGCATAGAGGGACATTTTGACTCATTCTTGTGGTTTTGCATTAAGCTGACTGACTCACTGACAAACCTATTAACCACCATGCCTCTTTGTCCTGTTATCTGCATGGCTTTGCGGCATCCTTTGCATGCATGTTAATATTAATTATTAAATAATAATCCCTCACAATCTCCTGCCTGTTCAGGTACCGTGATTTCTGTGTTGGAGAAGCTGCTGTCACAGTCCACGGAACAGGACAATCCAAGTCGGCTGGTCATCGAGGCAGCACATGGCAGTGCCATCAAAGTGCGGGAGCTGGCGCAGAAGTATCCTGACAAGGTTATTGCAGCACGCTTTCACTTTGCTGCAATCCAACAGATGTTCCAATAGCTTATTCCAGTGCAAGACCTAGACTGAGGGGGTAGGAGTAGTTTGGGGAATTCTATCGCCACACTGAGACAAATAAGGAAGGGAGACACGCTCATCACAAAGTCACATTTGACAGCTTGTGCATCATAAGTGAAGATTTCACAAAAGATGCAGATGATTTGTCCCCCTGAATATTAGTGCATTATTATTGCAATATTATTGTGCATTTGTCTCCTTTATTGAAAGTTTTTAATTATTAATTTTTCTGCAACCAGTAATTTGTAAATTTAGTTCACAAATTACTGTTGGGTCTGTAAAAACCTTTAAAAAATGAATTTCATTTTTGTTTTTTGTTTCTTATTGTCAACTTTATGGATCACTTCGGTCATTTGTGTTAATTTTTTGTTATGTACTTGATTACTTTTCTTTTCTTGACTACTTTGTTCACTTTTGTTCATTTTGTGTATTTTTTTATGGAACCTGTTCTTTTTGGGTTATTTTATTCCTTTTTTTTAATTCACTTTGATACATTTGGTTGCTTCCTTGTTAATTTTGCCTGATTTGTTAATTTTCCTGCCTATGTTGTTCATTTTGTGGTTTTTTTTTTTTTTTTTTTTTTTTTGGTTTTTT
>JAQQAE010019067.1:0-11031 GCA_029823295.1 Pseudamia nigra | reverse complement strand
TGTCTTTTAATGCAGAATGTTTGGTCTCCAAGTGGCGAAGCAGTTTTGAAGGCTTCGTTGCCTCATATTATACAGAGTGGGGTCGGTGCGTTGATTATCCGGGTCTGGACAGGACTGACTGACAAGTATGCAGAACACGGGATTCCCACATCACTGACTGATCCACAGGGACTCATGGTTAGTCAGCGACTAACACATAGCTATAGTTATAGAGACAAGTTCTACAGTGTTTTAATCTGTCATTTTGGAATACACAGTGTCCATTTCTTCCTAAAACAGAAGGTAAATATGTTGATTTCCTGGATAGCAGTCAGTGTTTCCACTGAGTGATCTGTTTCAGATGTTTATGAACTCAGAGAATCTAGCAGCGCTTCTGAACTCAGGTTAAGATGGGGCATCTTTGTGGTACAGCAACATCTACCCTGGTATGGCTTTGCGGCACGCGACAGTGTTTTTCCATCGTAATCTCCTACAGATCAGTCAATGACTTTGGAATGCAGTGTCTTGAATATTAATGATACGGTCCTGTTCAGAGCCAGATTATCGGTGCAGATCAGCTTCACACACTTTGGTCACAGCATTTATGCACAGATTAATCCACACATCGCATTGTTTTTGAACTCACTGTTAGCCCTAAATTGGCCCCGTTCAAACTATTTCCATTCATACAGCAGGTCCAAATTTCATAAATGGCTGTGCATTTTCTGAAATGACATTGTCCAAACAAAACATGAAATATGTGAATGGAATCTACAATGAAATATAAGTCAGAGCATATTTAAAAATAATTCTTAAATGCTATTTTTAGTACTGTACAAACTGGCCTCATTTTGAAGCAATGACTTATTTTTTGAAGCTTTGCTGTAACATTCATTAGTCAGCCCTAAGTCAGTTCACATTGACCTTTTACTAGAGTGATTTTTATAACGTATGTAAACATCGTGTTTGACAGTGTTGATGTACTTTACAGTGGACCATAAAAACTAAAATTGCATTTGTAATGTTCACACTTCGCTCAATATTAATCCACCTGTCAAAATATTACATCATGAGGGTAATTATATGTAGAAGTTAGAAAATAGTGATATGCTGCCAGGTGATATTACTATGGGGGAAGAAAAGCTGAGAACAAGGTGGTTGTGGTGGTTATTATAACACAACAAACTTGTTTCATGCTGTGTGTTTTTGTGTAGGTTTCTGTCTAGTCTTTGCCCTTTTCCCCTTACCTAACTACTTAACGAAGTAGTTTTATGCCCAAGCCTAAATATATCTACAACACATTCTCTCTCACAAGTCATCATATACTGACACTGGGTCACTTCCCAAGGAAGACGTAGAGGTGGTTATGGCATAGCATTAAACATACAGACCTCATGAGACACCAGATCCACCTCCTGCTTTGTGCAGTGTGTTTTTGGACAAGGTGTTTAATCCTCACCCTGACCACTAACCCTAAGGGACCCTAATCAACTGCACTATTTAGAAAGTACCTTTAAGCTCAAACTCCTCATGAAATGACGACAATGGGAATCTGTAGACTCAACATCACGTGGATTTGTACTGCCTTTTATGTTGCATAATGATGAGATCAGGCTTTCTGTTCATCAGAATGTGATGACTTGGGAGTGAGGACGACTCGGTAACCAGGACGAATTGCACATCCACCAGTCCTGACCTTACACCAGAATTTGATGTAGTGATTCCTACATAACAATGTCAGCTACAACATCAAGGATTTACTGGTCCTTTAAGGAATTCTATCTGTTTGAAAGTACATAATGCCACTTTTCTATAAAATGTCTTATTTTAATTTATTATTGAAATTTAATGCATAAAATAAGTAAATGTTAAATGGCAAGAAAAGAACAGAAAAGAAAAGTTTTGTTCTTCTCTTGAGAACTTCTGCTGTGGTTCAATGGGGAAAGCCTTAAGTCTACACAACAGATGGCAGCGATTGCCTCTTCTCAGTTCCCACCCGAACCATGGGCTTTGTGTGTTTATATTGGTGATGCTTTGTTTGTATGTGGCTGAAACTGGGGGATGGAGGGTAGGAGAAAAAGGTGGCATCACATCCCATGAGGAACTGTGACAAGGCATTGTGGGCCGCAACGCAGGACCCTCCTTCCAGTCTGTCTGTCTAGCGCCCCACCTGCTTTGTCCGAGTGTCCATCTGCCCATCACACATAAGCCCACTCCATTCAACCAGCTTTGACACCTTTTTAAAAACAAATAACAATGATTTAGATGAACCATTAATACTCTGTAATCACACTACAGACAACTGCAAACATACAAAAATGCTCCTTTTGAAGGCGGACAATCATTATTCACCACAAAGGGTATAAAATGAAGGAAAGTTGCTGGCTTTCACCTGTCAAGCAATGGAGCAAAAGTTCTATACTGTATACAAGGAGATAGTATAAATTTGACACCATAAAACTTCAATCCAGGCACTGGTCGAGATGAAAACTACACACATTCCAAAAAAGCAGGGAGAGTGTGTAGAAAGTACAGTATATACAAACATTATATGATGGTTTGCAAACCACAAAAACCTGTATTGATTGAAAGTAGCACAAAGTCAACATATGAAATGTAGATACTGACAAATTTAATTTATGCATTAAACACAGACATGATTCTGTACTGGGCATCACTGTATGTTGAAACTCTATCATGTATAGAGGAAACCCTTTATAAACCACATCCTGACCACCTTTTCTGAGCATAAGATCATTTTCAATTCAATTTAATTCAATCTTTATTTGTTTTGCACCAATCATAATCACCGATTATCTCTAGGCGCTTCACAATTCGAGGCCGAGACCTCATGACTATACAGAGAGTAAACCCAACAGAACCACGAGAGCAATCCAAAGGCGACAGGGGGGAGGAAAAATTCTTTTAACAGAAGAGAATAACCTCCAGCAGAACCAGCGGCTCAGGGTAGGCGGCCATCTGCCTCAACCGGTTAGGGTTAGTGGACAGAGGAGAGTCCATTTAAGATGGACTGAGGTAAAGTGAAAGCAGTTACAGTATGTGGTGTGAGTTAAAAATTTTTAAATCTCTATACTATACTAGGTTTGGAGCAAGAAATGCAACAAAGTAGATGGGGATTTTTCGAGGACAACTTTGTTTATTACCTCCCCCAAGGAGCGGCGGGGGTTATGGTTTTGATGGTGTTTGTCTGTTAGTTAGTTAGTTAGTAAGCAAGATTACACAAGAGGGATGAATGGATTTTGATGACATTTTCAGGAAAGGTGTGAAATGGGACAGGAAAGAGTTGATAAAATTTTGGTGGTGATCTGAATCACCACCTCTGTGCACAGTTTTTTTTTGTGCTGAGTGGGACATAGGAAGAAAACATTCAACTTCTCTGCCCCATGATGGAGGGGAAAGTGACTGACAACTCGGTTCATGATCTAACACTGAGGAATTTCTTTAATTTTCCGAACTCATTTCACTTGCACAGACACTGACTCTGCATGTCCAAAATCTAATCTCTAAATAGGTTTCATCTTGATAAATGGTGTGCAAATTTTTATTTTAAACCACCATAATCTCACCTGAAAAATAACTTACACCACTGTTTTGTGAGCTAAATTTATTAGTATTTCAGAATGGGGATCTTTGTGGGTGCTAAAACACTCCTAATAATGTCTTATGGGGGAAATGAGCTGTCTTGGCAGAGGTCTTTCTAGTTTCATATACTGTACATACATGGTATATTCCAACAGCATGCCTCTGCAGTAAAAGAGTTTAGGTGCTAATCTTGCCTGATGCAATCCTGACTTCTCACCGACTGAGAATGTTTGGCACATTATAGTTACAGTTTAGTGAAAAGGAAGACTCCTGTGCAGGCAAAAACAATGAAATAAAACTTACAGAACTAGCCCACTAAAATATGCAAAACCAAAAACCACAAACACAGTCAATGGCTAGGTAGAGCAGGTTGTCCAGGAACCAGAGGGTTAGTGGTTCAATCCCCAGCTTCTCATATCCACAGGCTGAAGTGTTCTTGAGCAAGACACTGAACCCCACATTGCTCCCAGTGAGTGTGAATGGGTGAATGGAAAGCAGTGTAAAGTGCTTTAGTGCCGTAAGGTAGAAAGGTGCTATATAAGTGCAAGTGCAAGATTATTCAACAAACAAACTGGCAAAGAACACGATGATGGGAGACACGTGACACAGAGGAATGGAGGGAAACAGGCAAACACAGGAAGTGAACACAGAGAAACACATGAAGGACAAAATTACAAAATGAAACAGGAAATATACAAGAAACCATGACAATTATGGAATGTAAAAGACCCCAAAACTGTTGGGCTGCTGAAATCCTATATGAATGGGAAAGCATTTAATTTCAGAATTACAGAACTTGCTCTCAGTGTCCTAATGCTAACAAACTGTCATGCCATTTATGTCTTGATGCAACAGGGTCTTGGTCTTGAAGTGTTTAGTTTAGGAATTAATGCCACAATAAAAGCCTGTTTGAAACACTTTGACACATCTAAGTGAAGAACTGAACATAGTCTAATGATAGACATTTGCTACCTTCCAAAAAATAATATTAAATAACATGGTTTGAATTCTATAAAAGTGTGTTATGCTTTGATGACCTCTGGAAGCAGAATTTTGCAAAAGCCTTAAGGTTTTTAAGGGTTTTTCTAGAATACAAACTGTGTGAAAGAATTAGGAAATAACTTCAGTTTTCTATTTCACCACTTCAGACTTGATTGGAGGAAAAAAAGAAATGACTTTGGAGACAAAGCCACAAAGGCTGCTGAGTGGTCTGAAGAAATGTGACAGTATCTTTACACTTTGAATGCTACGCTTTAATGATGTGAAATCTAGATTAGTTGTAAAAGCCTTGCAGTCTGAGAGGTTAGACAGACATTGGTTTTCTGTGTAATCTATGCATACTGTGTAAGTTTGTCAGCTGATGGTGGTGTGGGCGGATGCCTCCGGAGGATTATTCACACCACATAGATGACCTTGCGCTGCCTTCATTCAGACACAGGAAGAACATTGAAAGTCTCCAGGCAATCGACGCTGTCACGCTTTACAAAGAAGATGTTGAATTTCAGCACTACAACAGAAAAAAGTTTTGGCAAAGTGAACCAGTAGACTCTCCACTGAATTCCACAGTCTGAGTATTGACTGGACTTTATAAATATCCTCTAAACTTTCCACAATTATTAATACACACAGTAGTGCAGATTGTGTCGCTTCAGCATTTCATTCTCTTATCTTACTGTAGAGGAACAAACTTTCAAGAAGTGCTATAATAGGTGGGTGGAACAACTATTTGTATTTTGACCTCTTTTACCATCTCAACAGCAACTTTGTGTCTTTAAACTCACAAATTGGAAAAAAGCAACTCAAATAAATCACCAATAACTTAAGTATCTACTACTAAATCAATATGGACAATCACACCGAATGAAGAAAGGCCTGTTTGATTTATTATATTTAAATTCAGTGAGTACAAGTAGCCAAATCAGTATTTTGTTTGCACACAGAGGTACATTTTTGAACTTTGCAGGGGCCATTTTCATTTGGGCATCTCTGCATCCCCCTGAAATTTTTGAAAATTCAATGTTTTATTTTGTATTTTGATAAAACGGTAGAGGACACATGTTGTGAAAAATCACATTGTCACTTCTTTTCCCAACATAATACAGGCCTACAAGCTCTTAAGATAATGCAAAATAACCAAGACATTCATTCTGTGACAAAATGCCCTATCTTCTGCCTGGCGCATTGTTGCATAGCGGAAAGTGCATGGCATATTCCCATCTTGACCCAGTGCCTCTGAGATAGGAACCGCTGCTGAGGGCACGTTGGTGATGAGGCCGGCGCATGGCTAGATCTTTCTCTCTAAAACACAGTGGCGCCAGTGAGCGACAAAAATCTGGTCTGTGGCATAAAAAATAGACCACTGACTGGTATCTCGGAGGCACAACGTACTGAACACATTGCAGACATGACATGGACCTGATGTTTATACCTTTTCTGCTGCTGCCCCTGATCAAACTGAAAATCACTGCCTTATATAAAGGAGAAATTCAGTAGAGGTTTGTATGTGAACAAACATGATCCACACAGTCAGCACATTTTTACATGTGATACTGTGACATGATCTGCTATGTACAGATGTACAGACAATTAGGAGCTGAGCGTGTGGACCAGTGCACACCGGCTGCATAGGCAGAACATTCAGCACCTGAATTTATGTAATTAAAAAATCATATACTTCTCTGACTCACACTATTTGTTGCTGTATTTATTTATATTTATTCTCAATTTCACATAGTACGTGGAACCTGTATGTCTTACCCATTTCATCCCAAATTGTTCTCTGCAAGATAAGTGCATGCATTTCACTTGCAAGACCTCCCTATATTTTTTTTCATTTCATGTTGGTTATGTTAGTGAAAATGTGGGTTTTTACTTTGCAATAATTGTTGCCAGTGGGAAAGTGCATCATCCAAAGTTACACAAATTCTTTGGTCTGACCTACTTACACATATTAGGTATAACCTTGTTTGATCACTTCATCACTGAGGCTAAGTGAGGTGAAAAGGTGATCATGCACTAATGTGCATCCTGGAGGAACTTTTGCTTGTTCAGCCAAACCAAGGATTACACTTGTGTCCTGTCGTAGTCATCTCTTATCTGTCAGTTTCAGACTGATGTGTGTAGACTTCACAACAGGGCTCCATGTGAAGCAACTTCTACTCAAACTGAGTTGGTTTGCCTCTAAACTGCTTGCAGCCATGCTCGTCATAATAAGGTATCATGATTTCATTAACTGATACTGTTTTGTGTTTGGCCTCATCTTGTAGGAGTAATGCAGTCACTGAAAATGAGACGCATATGACTGTGATGTAGTACACTTCACTTTGGGATTCTTTTAAATCTAGAAGATCCAAAACCTCTGATAGTTATAAGTTGTGTCGAAAAAACACACAAAATAAATAGAATAAACAGGCCAAACCATTGACACCTAATATAACACTATGACTATGTGTTATGCTAGTGGCAACAACTGTTACTGTGCTTAAAATTACTTTTCTTACAATGAAAAGATGAATGCAGGCATATAATCCTCATTATATAGTATATTAGTAGTGGACTCTTTTAAAAAAATTACAAAATATTTCAGTTATATCTGTTAATTATGGTACTTTAATTACTTCCTCTTGTATAAGTTTGAGGCAGACATCTCCTTCTCGAGGTGCAGGCAGGAAGTAAAGAGGCCTGCTCATGTGACCATTCACACTAGTTCCATGACTTTGATACAACATAGTGGAGACAACCTGTTCTTTTACTTTAAAACTTGCATTAACTACCTGTTAAGGTTATTCCTTGTGCAAGGCCAAAACAACACTTTTAGAGCTTTCAGAAGTTGAAAATATGAAAAAATGTAATGTCATCACTGGAACCATCAGAACCACAAGGTTCATCGTGGGCCTTTGCTGAGTCTTCACGATGGTATCAATGATGCCAACAGAAATAGAGTGTGGTCTGTAGTCAGTCATTTGCATTAAAATCGTAGACTGTATTCATTAGTGAACAAAGTGAACTTGATGTCACCTGTTGGTTTCTGAACCACTGTTTTGAGGCCAATTGGGTTGTCACTTCCTGGATGAGATTTTGGAGATAAAAGCAGGATGTAACCATATTTGGATGAATGGCTGTGGATCTACAGGAGAATAGTATGTCAGGGGTCTTATGGGAAAGGCAATGCTCATTGCTGGCTATGTGGTAAAATGTCACCAAAATTGTCATATTACAGTTTGTTAGTGTAAACACTAACCCATAACTACGGTTGACTGTATCTCAGGTAAAATGATGCTGTGTTGACAAAACAGAAGTCAAGCTACCATAGTGACCTGTCAAAAAAAAAACAACATGGCAGAGATTAGTTGAATTATTTGCTATAATATTTTAATAACACAGCAAAAATGTAAAGATGAACCTTCAGAACACTTATTACTAGGTACAATTAAACCGTATGAGACCATTATGACTCATGACAAAAATGTATTCACTTAATATTTTTAGGGAGAAGTCCAGTGTAACTCTATGGGAGTCAGGGCTTCTTGGTGCCCACTTATAACTTTAAGTTACTTTAGCATCAGCCTCACTGTACAGCCCCAGTCATTGCCCACTGATTTAAACCAGCACACACTGAAACAGCCCGTTGGGAAGATGGTGGGAATTTTTTACACACATTGTACATCCAGTCAGAAAGGACCAGGGCAATGCATTGACACCAAGGCACAATAAAGTTGTAATACCACTGGCAACCACTGGGATAACCTCTGTTTGCGTTCAACATGTTTTCCAACTGCCCCTGCTCTACCCACTGTTGATGACCTGGATCAGGTGTGTTCAGTCAGTCAGAAGCTGGACGATACAGTGGGCGGGGCAGAGGCAGTTGGAAAACCTGCAGTACACCGGCCCTCGAGGCCTGGATTTGCCCATCCCTAGGTTACACTAACAACACAGATATTTAAACACTTGATGTTTTACAGTACCGGTAATGTTGTGTTCTGCATAATGCCCTAACTCATTACATTCCAGCAAACTTCTGATTTGGACTCCAAACTGGCTCCAAAATGGTAACCAGGAAGTGGTAATCACGTTGGCCCTAATGTCCTGCCAGTCAGAAACCAATGGGTGATGTCACTGTTACGCCATCACTGAAGCATAAAGACTGTGGGTACAATGAATGATCTGTGTGGTATTTTGAGCTGGACCTCTTTCGGGAGACAACGCTTCCCCGTCAATGATGAGCTTTTCTGGCAATCCATGTTTTTTTGGCTGCCATGTAGGACTGGGGTGGGCAATGAGGGCCAGATTCCGGCTTGTTTTCCAACAGTCTCATCCCCACCCATTGTCTCTGTCCCACCCACTGTATTTTCCTGCTTCTGATTGATTGAACACACCTGATCCAGGTCATCAACAGTGGGTAGGCAGAGACAGTTGGAAAGCCAGCAGGGACACCGGTCCTCAGGACCTGGAGTTGCCCACTTCTGATGTAGGGGGCACATTTGCACATCATGTCAAAAAATATGATGATCCCAAGTGATAAAAAAGCAAAGAAGAAGATCTGATAGAAACCAGAAAGAGGGATGCTTTACTATGAGTTTACTGTGAAAAACCATGCAGCACCAGAGTTATACACTGCGCTATATAAAACATAAACAGCAACCGACGGTGAAGCACAGACATCGACAGTCAAAGAGGTGAGGGAAGCAGCAGGGGTCACAATGACACAAACAGATGCCCAAATAAGAGGCACAGACACAGCACATATCACAGACATGAGCAACAGTTGTAAAGCCACAGCTGCAGTAAACCACATTAAAATGCACAGAGAGCTGGTGGAAACATATGACATGAGAGAGATCAAGGGAAATGAGCGAGGATACTTTGAAACCCAAACAGACCTGAAAAGAAAACGCACTGATGCAGGAGTGAGTTGCAGACAAGAGAGGAGGCACCAACATGGAGACAGGAGACATGTGAGGGAGATGTGTCCCAGACAGACAGAAAACCTGAAGGCGTGGACGGTGCAGAGGACTGAGATGTAACACACGAGACCGTAAATACGAAATAGTATGTCTCACAAAAGACTGAATGTTATCCAGAAAGAATCACAAAAATGCATTTTTCTCAGTTTTTTGCTCCGAATTCAGTTTTTTATGAAAATGACCAATATTCAAGTGGGGATGTAAAAAGAATAATTGAAGCTTTTTAGACTTGCAGAAACATTTTCAGTGGGTCTTGAAAGATGAGCAAAAATCTTCAAAGACACTGGCACTGGCTGGCAATTTTTTTGTGAAATGCTGGCGAGGAAAGAGTCAAGTACGTAGTCTGGGGCCATGTTAGACTTGTTAAAATGGATACAATATATCTTTTTTTAAGGAATCAGTTTGTAACTTTTCTGATTACATTTTTGAAGGGAACAGAAAAAGAAAACAAACACTAAAGTAGTTAGAAAATGAATGGATGAAGTAGTTAGATTTTTCTCTATTATGTGTGTCTTTTTGCCTCATGCTTTTGTCATGTATTAAACATGCATGTCATTCATTTTGTAACAGATGTTAGTTCCTTCATAATCAAAGTTTCATAATTGATTTTTAGGTCACTCTGTCTTTTTTTGACTGTGTTGATTTAAACCTACACCAAAGAGTGGTGGGAGTTCCAGCATGTTTTTGCTGGTGTTTGTCTGTCTGTCTCTTTCTTAAATAGTTAGCAAGATTACTCAAAAAGTAATGGATGGATTTTGATGAAATTATCAGGTGAAATGGGACAAGGAAGAGATTGCTCACTGTCTCAGCACAAGGCCTTTTTTTTGCAATGACCAATAATATCACACATAGGAAAAAAAAAACAGGAAAAAAAAAACTAAACTTATCTGCAGCATGACAAGGGGAAACTGACTGACAACTCAGTTTATCATCTAAAACTGAAGGATTTCTATGATTTTATGAAGGAAGCCAACATCCAGAACATCCATTACAGTTTGAAACATTGCTGTGTGAAAAGGATATTTTTACGTGTCATTGTAATGAAGCCATGGATGCAATTCTGACTCACTGTGATTACTCTGTGACTACATCAGTATTAAACAGCAAACTTAGAAGTGCAATGTGTGTCAGGATGGCATTAAATTCAAGACGGTTATCTCTGTACTGTACCCCAACCCCCCTGTGCTCTCTTCATGTACGGCCGGTGTACACGGTGTAATTTTACAAATGTGAAATGTGTAAACTTGTAGCCAAATCTAAAGTGTTGGATCCGTTATGTGATATTTCTGTGACATTTATTACTTTCTTCTTAACTTCACTTGCTGTTTCCTTCCGCTGCATTGGTCCTGCGCAGGCGCAGTGAGAACAGCAGAGAAAACGCACGCCGATCAGCTGGAAATCAAACATGTTTGACACTCATCCAAGGCATGATTTGCAGTAATGACAGCCTGGGCCTGTCATAAAACCGGTGGGGGGGGGGGGGGGC
>JAQQAE010019066.1:0-11031 GCA_029823295.1 Pseudamia nigra | reverse complement strand
TCACAACTCAGGCTCTTCTGAAAGAACCAATCTTCTGTTGCAGCTTTTGTAGTCGTAGTCACCCTTAAGCCTAGCCTATGTATGTTACATGTACCCTGCCTTCGCTCAAGTCAGCTGGGATCGGCTCCAGCACCCCCAACCCTCACGAGGATTAAGGGGTAGAAAATGGATGGATGGATGCTGGTTTTTGGAGTTAATTTTGATATTTTGTCATCATTTTATCGTATTATTTAGTCATCGTTGCCCATTTCTGTTGACTAATTTGTTCATTTGGTTGATTTTTTTCATTCGTTTTTTTGTTGATTGCTTTTAATTTTTTTGTCTTTTTTTGTTCATTTTGAGATCATTTTTCATTTTGTTGATTACATTTCTCACTCGTGTGAGGTCCTTGTGTTACCTATACGTGTGGTGGGGGAGGAGCGTGTGGACTCAGTGGAAGGACTGGGCAGGAATGTGCTGGCCACAGAGTCTACAGAAAGCTCAGAGGGACATTTGTAGATCCCTCTTACATATGGGACAGAAGGACAGTCCTTGTCCTCACTGTGCTCTGACCAGCTGCTGGAAGATGAACTCCGACTGAAAGCACACACTCACATCCAGTCAAATTCAACACTATGACAAACAGCTGCATTTATATATATTATATGAAGGTGATTCTTACATGGTTGAGAGTGGGGAGGCAGTGGTTGGTGAATCTCTGCCACTATCTGAGTTACTGTTCGCTGTGTCTGCTGGATCCTCTGCTGCTGCTGCGATGGACATCAGCAGGTCCTCCTCTGGCCCAAAAACACGTATACACTATTAAATTTGTTAATTTGTCATTTGCCAGCAAATTAGCCCCATAATCAGGATTTTCAATGAAATTAGAAAATGAGAGATTAGAATAGAAATTGAAATTAGACAAAAAAAATTAAGGCTAATGATTTTCACAACAAAATCAACAAATACCAAACTTCACAGCTTGTTAGTGTAATTAAGGGCTAGAGTCACCAAATTTACATCACAGGTGTATTTGGTATACAAAGTCATGGAGGACAAGGGGTACCATTTGCGCCCACTTGTATTATTTATTTTTCATTCTTCATGTCACCCCAGCTATTTCATTTTGGATGTGCAGATTTTCAAAAGTTTAATGTTTTATACAGTATATCTTGGCTTGAGCATACGAGCTGTTTACGTACCAGACAGAGTCAGAAGTGTGGTGAGGTGGTGATTGTAAGTTTGAGGAGTGTTGTTTACACTGGGGACATGCTGACTTAGGACAGTGGGACAGAAGTTAGAGTCAGACAGGGAGGCTATTTGAGGTGAAGAGTGGAATCCAGACGGTGAGTCATGGTTGGAGGATGAGATCAGGTGCAGCTGCATAATTGCCTTCCTCCTCCTCAGAAGTCGTCTATGGCCAACAACAGGTGATTCCTTACAGGGGTCTGCCGGTAGATTGAGGAGGCTGTCGCAGGAGGGCCAGTCTGACACCTCCTCCATCTGTGGTGCCAGGCCAGAGGTGGCCCAGAAATCCAGAATACTGGAGTCAAACACTCTGCTTTCCAGTAACTACACAAAAAGTAGAGTTTGAAACAATGAGACAAAATGAGAATAGTAACAGTCTCAGAATGTCCATAGGAATCAGACACAATAATCTTTAAGAACTTTTCGAGACAATTTTTAATCAAATTTAAGACTGAACTGTTGACAAATGTAGTTATTAAAGATGTTTGTGTAAATGCAGTTGTAGCTTTAAAGCATCAGAGATATGGCCTGTAAAGAAATGTGCTAAGATATGTTACATGGCGAGCAGCTTCCTGCACTCTGTGTATAATGTTGTGTGTGTGTGTCTATGTCTCACAGATGAAGGACTTTCTCTGGCTGGAACAGACGAGTTGGGCAGAGACAGGAAGGAAGGGCCTGAGACATTTGATTGGCCAAGGTGAACGTCCATCTCCACAGAATGACAAACAGGAGAAGGAGGAACTGACACGTCCACAGTTACCTGGGGGACACGGACAAATACACATCACAAACACCATGTGTAGCCTCAGCATTTCAGTGTTTGTCCAGATAAATAGGAAACTCACTTGTAGAGTTTCCATGAAGGAGATTACAGTGTTTGAGATACAAAGCTTAGGCACACGTTTAACGTCGTTTTGACATTTAATCAATGATGAATGGACAGATAAGAACAAAGACTAACAAACTGAACTAGACGATGAAGTTATTAAACTTAATATATCAATATGTCAACAAACTAATGAGGTTACATAAGGACATAACTGGACCACAACCAAATGCATGATGAACACTTAACTAATGGGGTGTAATTTGGAATTCTGAAAAAAGTTATTCCAGGTAGAAAAATGCTAAATTTACTTTAACTTGTATTTCACTATAGACAAACATATTTTACGTTTTGTCCAGTCAACTTTCATTTATTTAAAATTATGCACCCATTTTGTGTTGTTCCAAAAGAAAAAGAAAAAACTTCCAAGGTTGATTTCAGTTTGAGTTAAAATCATTTTAAAACAAAAAATTATTTGAAATAGCTGATGCAAAATGATGATTTTAAACATGCTTTGGTCTAAAAGGAGCATCCTTGAAGAAGTTCTTTTCCTCAAACATAAAGATGGACTGACAACTGCCAGTTTTTCATTAAATGCATGAGAATTAAGGATAGAAAGATATTTGGATACTTCATGCACTACAGTGGGTAAAATAATTAAAACAGTCCATGGAACTGTATGTATCAGAGTATATATTGCTCAAAGAGCACAACTTAAACTGAATACTTGCACACCTGTGAACGCTGGATGAGATGAAATGATTTTGGGACAAATTTCCATGTCAAGGCCACTGGAGGCATGTGAGGCTCACGTTGCATCATAACATGCTTCCTGCATACCACATCAATCAAATGAAACATGTCTACATATGCTCACATGTGGATTGCATGACCTTCACACATTACGAATATGGCCTTTTTGTAATTTAATTATAAAATTACAATTAAAACCAGCCTTACTTTCCCCATGCAACTTCAATAACTTACTTTAATGAACAATAAATATCGTACTTATTTTAAATCACATTTATGGACATAAAAAAGAAAAATAACTCCTGTGAAAAAAAGGAAAACCATTTATGCAAGAATAAAACAAAGCTTGCGTACACGTCTAACACTATAATGACCTTTAATCAGCAATGAAGGGATAGATAAGAACAAAGAAAAACAAACCTATTAAAAGTAAGATATCAAAATGTTGACAAATGGACTGAAATTACCTGAGAACAGGATGTTTTTGTCTGATAATGAGAAGTAGTAGAACACGTTATTTTCACAATACATATGCTGTATCCTGAAAGTAATCAGATTTAATTCTCCAGTGTATAAGATTTACAGAGAATTATGAAAATCCAATTTCAGGATTGAAATATAATATGAACTAATTTATAATCATGTTAGTGTATAATAAACTGAAAATATGAACCACTGCACTTTTGTTCCTTCATAATGAACCATTTATATCTAGAGATAGAACAGGTTTCCTTATATGTCCAACATGTTGTGCTGCCATGTTTTTATAGTGTTTTATAGTATTAAATGTGCATTACGGTCACATACAATGCCTGTGTGTGGACCAGAGTTAATATCTTAATTAAAAATCAGTGAAAGGACAATCTAAACCCTTGAATTTGACTTTTTTAGTGGCTATAATAGGTGAGGGTGAGGTGAGTGTAGGGTTGCCGGGGTATGTATATGAGTAAATTTGACACATAAGAGAACTAAACACCTGATACATGCTGTAGATGGGCTTTTTAGAATATGACCCACATTCCAACAACTGTAATACCAAACCAGATGAATTTTATATTTGTAGTACAACTAGAAAATGTTTTATTCCACAGGTAAAAAGAGCTTGCTGAAATGTATCACAAAAACACTGTAGAGAGGACAAACCTTGAGCTGAGGTGGAGTCACTGGGATATAAAATGGAATTATGGGCCCAAAAAATGGATTTTCATTGGGTATGACAATAACATTACAATGTGAACAGCAACTAAATCCATGTAGCACCCCTGCTTTGATGTGAGGAATATCTGACTAAGCATTTGCAACAACAGTCTGAGATCTTTTGGAAGAATGTCGACCTCTGGAATGTCATTTGTGATACAGAATTTTACAGTCAACTGTCTCAAATGCTTTTCTTGGGCAGTGAAGAGAGGTGCAGAAACCCAGCAATGACCCAATTTGGCAATGATATCACTGAAACGGGGGGTTGTTGTACTGTGACCAGGGCAAAAACCAGACTGGTGAGACTGAAGAATGTTGTGGGAGTCACTCAGGTGCATATCTGAAACTTTACCATGAATATATCTGGAGGTGATGTTTGACTTACGTGACTATGGGTTTTCCTGAACAAATAACAGAGTAAACACTGCAGAGGAAATACCAGGACTGCAAGAGTCAAACCCGCAGCGACCGACTCCATATTCAACAGCTGGTGGGCTGACACTGGTCCACTTGTGGAAAAAACACACAGATCAGTTCAATTAATTTAAACCACTGTATTTTAAAATGCTATTGGTTGGAAGGTTAATTTCCACTTGGGCCATCTCACCTGGTTCCCTCACTGCCAACAGCCCCGTACCACAGTGCCCCCAGTGCCAGGTAGACATGAAGCAGCAGGGCGCTGCAGGTGACCCTCTGACCCCGGGTAAAACAGCTGTGGGTGGGACGTTCCCACAGTGACAGCCACAGGTGGCGTTCCACAATCCCAAAAATCAGCTGGGATGCAAAGACACGTTGGAACTCAGAAAGCTCCTCAGGACCTGGGAATCATTCAGCAGTCAGTCACAGTGCATGCATATGATGAGATGTTAAATTCAGTGTGAACAACATGCAAGCTGACATTAGATTGGGGCGATAAATAATTGTGTTAAATATTTTGAGCCTTTATGTGTCTTTGTGTGTTTTTTGTTTTTGCATCTTCTATGCCATTCTTTTACTTCTTTTGCATCTGAGGTTTTTTGTGTCTTAAGCCATTTTAGGATTATTTTTGTGCTCTTCTCATTTTTTATTGAGTATATCACTTCATTTGCAAAAACACTTAATACATTTCAGGCAGCTATTGAGCAATTAATTGCTGTCTGCATACAACTGCAAAACAGTTGTGCATGGGTGTCTTTCTAATAGATTTTTTTTAAACCTTCTAATAAATCTCTGACTTGTCAGAGCAGATAACATACAGTAAATGGTTGCGTCTCCTTTAGTTGTGTCAGTTCAGGGTTTGGCAGTGCAACAGGCTGTATCACTAGACCTGCTTTGGCAAGTAAATGGAACAGAGCTTTGTTAATATTCTTACTAACACCAGTGGTTCCTGCCTTTGCTTCCTGTTGCCTGCCAAAAATGTGCTAAAAATGAGGATGAATAATGCATAAAATGACTGATGTTAAAAATAAATGAACAAACGGCAACAGTGGAGAAATTCAAACTCGCCCAGCCTAAACTATAATCTTTGACTTTTTTAGCTAGACATGGCCCATGTTCACCTGGAGGTGATTTGAGACGTGCTCAAAGAACTGCTTTTAGAAACAAAAGGCAACATTTTAAACCCAACAGTTCTTCTTTCTTACTTATTCTTTGATCTTGGTATTGTTTATGCGATTAATTTCAAAGATTTGTGTTATTCATACTTCATACATGCTTTAGTTCTAAGTGAATAAAAAACCGTGTGAGCTAATAGAACATCAGACATTAAGAAAACAAAAACATTGCGTACTTATCAACAAAATCGCCAAAAGGAGCATATTCACATGACTGTGGTTTTGAATTTATATTGTGTTTAATGTGTGATGGTCAAAGCCTGATATCAAAAAGATAATGTGATGTGTAGTAAATCAGCTGTGGAAATTATGTGGGAATTAACATATCTTACTTCTTTGGATTTATTTATAATCAGGTACCAAATTTGCAGCAAATCTAAAATACATATGCAATAATAAATATATAATTAACAAAAATGGACAAAATATTTAAAAAATTAATAAAAATGACAACCAGTCAAGAAGGTTATCAAATTATCTGCTAAACTACATCAAAAAACTAATTAGGTAAATGTTCAAAAATAATCAACGAAATGATTCAACTAAAAAAAATAAACAAAATGAAAAAGCACAGATAATACAAAGCAAAAGAAAGAAAATTAACAAAATCATTGTGAAACCAAACAAAGTGAGACATGAAATGGGAAGAAAATGAACAAAGTAAGAAAAAAATGAAGAAAAGGAATGATATAATAATCAAGAAATGAACAAAAAATGAATGCAAATTTAATATTTTTCTCAGTTTCAGTGCTTGTACAGTTATAGCACTTTATGGCTTTATGGGACTGTACTGTTTGATTTAAATAAACACATAATATCTGATAAATCACGATCACTTCACTAGATACAGAATATATTAAAAGACACTGAGCCATATTTCAAATGAAAATAATATATTTTCTAGTTGTTAACTACATTGGACAACTGCTAGCCTAGCATTCAAGAACTTCACACATTTCAAAATGAATTCAAGCTTTTCATACTGTATCACTATCAGATCACAATGTTCACTAGGAAGTGGCTGATGATTATGACAATGTTCCAAATATTCTGTTTTACCTTGAAGTATGCTTCATTGTCTATCCAAATTGTTATTGCCTAAGAAGTACGCAATACAGTGTATTGAGTTTCCCACTGAGAGTGTAATATTAGAGTGAAGTGTCTGAATTTACATGTGTGACGATGGTCAAGACATTCATCACATTCTGAATGACAAGATGCAACTGTCTTTACTGCAGTATGTGTATGTGTGTAATTCATTTAAGACTGTAATTGGTGTAAATACATGTGCTCTTACATGAGGCCAGGACTTCCTTCTCCACTGTGCCATTTTTCTGATTCTCCACTGAGAGCCAATCATCCAACAGAAAGAAGAACATGTGGTCCGTCTGGGGGTCCCATACCACCACATGCTGAACATACCAGGACGGGTCCAAACCTACGTTTGCATTTAAACTGCACATTTAGGAAATAATCTGACACTTGGGGGATCTTGTAGACATTTCTACAGTTGCAATGTACCTGTGTTGTCATGCCAGATTCGGATTTTCCAAACCTCCCCCAGGTTATCATCTGTCTCCAAGTGAAACTGATCCAGGCCGCCACGCTGAAAAGCACCATCTCTCTGCAGATGGCGAGAGCCACTCTTATTCACACCATACAGACTGATGCCAACATGTGCTGTGGTGCCTGGTGGGTGAAATCATATATACTGCATATATAAATATATATATATAAAATTCAGTATTATCATACTGTATATATATACACACACATATGATAATACTGAATTCCAGTCTTTATTATTGAATTATAATGCAGTTGAAACAGATGCAAAAATATGAAAATTCTATAAAAGACAAAAATAAATGACATACTAAATGTAAATCACTACAACAATAATAATTCCAGTTCTGACATGATCATTATTATTTCCCCTTGTCCTGGGCTGACCTGCTCCTCGCCTCCAGCCTGTTTTCACCAGGACCCTGTAGTGGTAAAGCCCTGCTCTGCCACACAGGGGGACTTGGCTGAGCCTCACACTGTCCAGGTGGTCCAGTTTGTGAGCGATAAGCCCCACCAGCAGATGAATCACAAGCAGGACACCACATATCATTCCTACCACCACGTTTTGCGCAGGACCAGACTGAAAAGATAAGATGTTAAGAGGACAGTGTTATTTAAGACAACAGAAACTAAGGCTATGTTCATACTTCAGTTAAAACTGTCCCAAATCTTATGATTTGGCTCAAATGTGATTGGTTTTCCTGATAGCAGGTGGATTTCTGTCCAAATATATAGCAAACTTTAAGTGGATTTTCAGGAAATTGGCAAAAGGAAATGCAAATTAAAGTACCTTTTAATCGACTACGGCTATCCAAATATTCAGATCATCTTCTTTGTGATGATGATCATCATCATGATTTAAAAGACTGTCTTCTGATACACTGACAAACGAAATGAGCATGATATGACAAAACTTGGAGCTGTCTGACTGCTGGCTGATTGTACACTGCACCAAACTAAACAAAACTGCTGACTTTATCAGTTGACATTTCTGTGAACTGAATGAATTTTTAATGAATTTCTTAAAAGGAATAAATAAAGGTCTATCTAATTAAAGAAAAAATCAATAATGCAAAACAGCCAGAAAAGACTATAAACCTCAACCTGGGCAGCTCAAGTTACAGTTAATGTGACACAAGAAGGAGCTATTTAGTCATTTAAATAGAACAAACAGGACACAAATCACTGATAAACATGAAAAACCCAGGTACATCCATATGGTGATTCAGATGATTACCAAAATCTAATCAGTACAATAAATTAAGTATTGTGAAAGAATTATAATTCATAGAAGTCATGATGAAAGGCTGCAGTCTAATCTCCTTTTGTAATTAGTGTGAATGAGTCAGGAGAATTACAAGGTGGTGCTGGAGCTGACTTGCAGGGTGAGGATGGAGCTAAGTGTCTGGAATTGATCTAACCCCACCCAATTGCTCTGCAATAAGCAAGTTCACTAAGACCAATGATCAACACTTCCCCTTAATATACAGCATCCATATCAGTATTAAAATGTATCAACTAAAAGGACCAAAGTACTTAAAAACTACATTCTTATCTCCAAAAGGTTGAGTCACTGTGTTAAATGTCAATAAAATTGTAAAAGAATGATGAATGGCAACATGTTTAAAAAATTGAACCAAAAATAGACCGCAAAAATTGTAAAAGTTGTAAATTGCTTTAGTCAGCTTTAGGGAAGGCCTTGTTCATTTCAGCAGGACAGTGTCAAATGCCATTCTGTGCCTATTCCAGTAGCATGACACTGTACTAAAAGAGTCTGTAATTGCAATAGTTGCAACTGTTCACCCTTGTATCCCTAAGGAGCTAAATGTCTTTAAAAAGAAACCTGTAATGCATCCTGTAACCCTTACTAAGAGTTTGGTTCTCTCCAGGGTCATGTGATTAAGCAATTAATCATGCACACATTGTGTGCAATGTGTTTCATTTTTAGATTTCCACCACAGAGTTCAGGTGTTCAATCAATCTGCCTGCAGTTGTCATTTGTTCCCAGTGAAAAGTTTGGTGTGTTATGAAACACAAAATACAACAAAGGAGACCCTGAACTCTTGAGCAGTTGAAATCCTAGGATGGGAAAAAAAATCCAATTTCAAGATTACAGCAATTGGTCCCAAACACAGACTGTAATTCTCCCGAATCGCCACCTCTTTGGCTTTGGAGATGGAATGGACACTGTCAATGGTTGAGTGAAGTGTTTAAAACAGTATAAAACCTTGCGTTCTCTCGTACCGGTGGTAATAAAATGACAGCATCAGGATGAACAAACAAACTGGCTCCAAACATAGTGAGGTGCTGCGTGAGACAGTGGGCTGAGTGGAGCGTGCTGCCCTCCAGTGGCTGTAGACCCCTAGTGCTCCACCGTCTCTCCTTTGTGCTGTAGAATTGGCACAGCGAGCTGAAAAGACACACTGCCACATGGACCGGACCACCACCACCTTCCAACGATGAGGTCAGGCCAACAGAGACACATCTGTTTGTCCCATTTAAACTGTAGTCAAAGAACATACAGATCCAGAGGAATCATTTTGGTTCATTTTCTTGATTTTTATATTCATTTTCTGTTCGTTTGGTTGATTATTTTGTTCATCTGGATTACATTTGTTCATTTCTTTCTGATTAGTTTGTCCAATGTCTGTTCTTTGTTAATTTTTTGATGAGCTTTGTTCAGTTTGTGGATTATTTTGTTCCTTTTTTAAAATTTTCTCAATGTTATTCATCTTTTGTTTACTTTAATTTGGTGGTTTCGTGCTTATTCTGCTCATTTTTATTGATGTCATTTCATTCATTTGTTTACATTTGAAACTTTTTGTGCATTTTGTACAATTTTGTGGATTTTTTTGTGATTTTGTTGACTACTTTTGCAATTCTTTGTTCATATTAATTAATTTTCTTAATGATTTCATTCATTTCTTGTTGACAGGATGATATTTTGTTCATCTTGTTGTTTGTTTATCAACAAAACACTTGGCTAAAGTGACATAAAAAGGTAAAATGACTCACAGTGGAGACAGGAAGATGGTTTTCTCAGTAGAGGCAGACGATGCAGAGAGGGAGAGAGACCACATTCTCACCAGGGAATCATGAGATGCATCAGCCTCTGGTGATGTGGTGCTTATGTCTACCCTGATATGTCCCATGCTCACTGGAGTAGCTCCTAGAAATGCATAATGCAGTTGTAAAAACAGCCATTTTCATGAATAATTTATGCGAAAACTCACAGACAAAGAGTAGCTTAATAATTGTATCATTAATTAATTAATAATTGTAATACTGTGTCACTGATTAATAAGTGATTGGGCAACACATTAGCAGTTTTTTTTTTTTACTTTTACACTTTATATATTTATTTGACAGGACTGTGTGAAAACAAAGCAATTTTTTATGACAACAAAATGCGTAATGTACAGTACCACACTGACATTTATTATCATCTTAAATCAGTGCACAACAAATGCATTAGTAACTAGACATAATCTTGGATTATGACTGGCACTACACAAATAAAATTTAATTTAATTTAATTAACTATAGGGCACTCAAAGAGTGCATACCTCTGCCAAGGCTGTTGTTCATCCAAACTTATTTTTTGGCCAGCCAAGGAGATTATGTACAGTGGAACCTCGGATAACGACCGCTTCTGACAACGTAAAATTCGGATACCGACGAAAAGAAACTGCAAAAATTAAACTGGATAACGACGAATTATGCAGACAACGACCCCTGCCTGTGTCACTCAGAGCGCTAGCTGCTAACGCCAATGCTAGCCGCTAATGCTAATGCTAGCCGCTAACGCTAGCCGCTATGCATCACTTCCGGGTCTCGAAGAGAATGACCTGGAAGTCAGAGCGCTAGCGG
>JAQQAE010019065.1:0-11031 GCA_029823295.1 Pseudamia nigra | reverse complement strand
CCCCCAACTGCAAGGCGTGAGCTCAGTTCGCTACCATTTGTGAATTTCCCCTTTTTGTGGGATCAATAAAGTATCAATCTATCTAATATGATGACTTATTTTCATGCACAGCAGTGCATACAACCTCCGTCAATAAAATGACATGCCTGCTTGGGTATCAAGTGAGAACTTTTTTGGTTGCAAAAATAACAAAATAATCAAGTAAGTAAAAAAAAAACAAAATAACTAACAAAGCTGAACAAAAATAAGCAAAATAGGCAACAAAGTGATGGGCAATGCATAGTTGAAAATGGTGCAGTACCACCAAAAATTGTGGGGGCACGCTACCATAGTACAGCTCATGTACTGCGCTAGAGTGCCCCCCAGATGAATAGAAGAAGAAAAAGAACAGAATGGACTATGAACACCAATAGATTAACCGAAATGGCTCAACTTTTTGAGGACAGTCTGTGCCATTTATACACATATAGATTTGTATGAGTGCAATATATCACATTGTAATAAATGCCATATTATGAAGTAATGAAGAGATATTCTTTTACTTTTACTCAAGTACTTATATTCATGAGTACTTTTTCCCTCCATCAATCTTCTAGTGATTTTGCGAGGGGTCGGGTCGCGAGGGCAGCAGCTTGGCAGGGAAACCCAGACTTCTTTCTCCCCAGCTGCTTCGTCCAGCTTGCACTCGAGTCAGTATAATTAGAAAGTAACACTACTTTTACTTAACTACTGTTTCTGTGCACTGTACACACCACTGGCTATGGAATATATCGAGATTTATTATCTACAGTTTCAGGTGTTATGTGGCAAGCCTTGATTTAATCTGCAGCAGAGCTCAGTGATCAGCTCTAAATACTGACATGTAAAACAAATAGTGTAGTGTTGTTTTTTGGGAGAGGAGGGGTATTTGAATTTCAATTTTACAGCTATTTTCAGTTTTAGTTGACCATTATAACCTTTCCTCTGAGAATGTTCTAGTTTCTTTAAGACTCTGTTTTCCCGCCACTGTGGAATCTAAAATAACAGCTCTGCAAAAGAGTCAATTTCACCTGATGTCGATAGCCTTTTGCTTTTTGTAGAGAACGAACCAGATCCGGCCAGTCAGTATATGTGGGACTCTCTGGGTCCATTTTAATAATTTAAGAATATCACTACAGCTCACTGACTTTGGATATGCAGACAGCACTTCTTACTAAGATTAATTATGTGTTAATTCTGGTCATTTCATAAGATTTTGTTGACCATGAGAAAACTCAGATCACTGCCACTGTACTTAAAGAATACATATTTATACACTTCAGTCTTTGTAGTACTGATGTAGCACAGGTAGAAATGAAATAAACAGAAAAGCAACTTAAACTGTAAAATGAACTGTAAACAAAGCTAGGAACACGCAGTGTTATTGGAAATGTGCAATACGTTCCTGACTTGTATTATAGGAGATTTTTGACTTATTTCTGGACATACCTGAAAATTCAATGGCTGCAACCTGACACGGCAGCCAAAGCAGCAATAAGACACCGCCAGCTGAGGGAAGACAATCGAGAGGTTGTAACTTTATTTCCTCCAGACTGCAATGATGAAATCCTGCAGACTGATGTGTCAATCGCTGCAAAACCCTCAGATGAGCCTTTAATATTGACAGAAAGGACTTTAATCTCTTCTCCAACTGGAAAACACTCACTGCCCCAAGATTCACCTCTCTGGCTAAGTGCACTTGTATATTTCTTGTTTGAAGAAAAGCCTTGAACAGATATGCTATTAACAGCTGAAGTAAAACATAGAGAAAATTGTCAAAGTTATTAACTGTTTCTCACTGCTTTAACTCTTGTTTCCTTTAGGCGTGAATTTCCATTTCATTTTATTCTTTTCTATTACTAGAATGGTTTGATAAGAACATTTGGTTCAAATTGTCATGTACTGTACTTTTCTGAAGCTCTGAAATAGATTAACAGACTGCATTCCATTTCATCTGAGCAGCAGTTTGACAGCAGAACATCCTGTTCACCACTTTCTCTTTTCTGCTTTATGATCAGTCAGTGGAAGCGTTGCAACAAAGAGACACAGTTGGAAAGCAATAATCATGCAGGTCAAAATACCTGCCTGCATTTGTTGTAAGTAAATAACCAGTGGTACTACATACAAATACACCCTTTCTCCTGAACTGAAGAAAGTAGCATAAGCTTATTTTATACAGGCAGTGCCAACCTGATCTTCTGTGTACATGAAGCAGAAGGGGTTTCTGTAGAACTCAGATGTTGGACTTAGCATTATGCAGACTTAACTCTGCCATCTCCCCTGTACAACTAAGCCCATGTACAAATAGAGCAGGCCACCCTGGAGAATCCATACTTCAACCCACTCTCACCCTTTTTCATACAAAACCATGGGTACTTCACTGTGCAATATACTCTATATGCACTTTTCATGTTTTGCATGACGTTAATACTATACAACCTGAAAGACCCACTTTGGAACACTAGTTTTATAACATTCCTGCATAAAACTACTTGGTTGTGTTTAGGGACAAAGAGTCGATGAAGACAGTGGACAGAAAAAGCATGTGACGTTAAACTGAAACTGTATGAAGCTGGACTCTACGATTATGGATTTGCACAGTAGTTGTAGTGGCACTAAGAGGGCTATTGTCTCGTACCTACCCTTCCTCTGCACAGGGCAAGCGATGGTTTGAAGCACATTGAGAAGCCAAGAAACGGTTCAAATGAACCCATGTCTGAACTGAAAATCGTTCCAGATGACTAACCCATGAATGGGATGAGAAAATGCCATGAATGTGCACAGCTGTCATCAAAACTGCATGTTTTCCTTTGGACAATCCAAAGTATAAAACATGTTAAGGTTGTTTAACACATTGTTGTCCACTACATAATTCTATAGGTGTTCTTTAACAATTTGGATGTGATCAGTATTAATGTACAATGTTGGAAATAATAAAAATAAAGATGAAACACTTAAGGAGAAAGTGTCCACACATTTGACTGGCTGTGCTATAATGATGTAAATTTTATGTCAGAAGATGTCAATGGGACAGAATTAACTGCAGTACACTGTAGCTAATACCAACAACACATTTTCAAGCTTTCTTCCATCTACAGTATACATGCTTCTTGTTCAGTCAATGAGTAAATCTTAAATATTATGACAACTTTGAAGTGACAAATATAATTAGTTTTTAATACATTTATTGAAATTTATTAGCCAATTACCCATTCCCTCACCTTCTTTACTGTGTTTCATCTGATCTGGTTTTACTGTATCAGAATATTTTCCTAGTCATTCTCAGGTAGGTGCTTTCTCATACAAAGCTATAAAAACCCACAGTGGACCTGCCTCACACCGAACAATGTCAACAGCTGATTATAGCATGACAAAAATGCAGCCAATAAGTATTTTTTCTTCTAAAAATCCAAGGTGAAAGTGCAATTAATGTTAACTTAGACAGGAATAACACAAGTTTCAGTAACAATAAACAGTTCTTCTACCGTTTCTTTATGGCGATACGGCTCTGCCTCGCTTAACAGGCAACGGCAGCCCCCAGACACACCACCAGCTTCTCAGAGTGAAGGACATTTCACTCACCATTGCCTAAAACAGTCACTCCCTCAAATGCCTTCCTCCAAATCTAACCCACTGCTCAGATGACAGAGTGCTGCATATGGTGGACTAGATGGAGACAGATGCATCTGTGAAGCCTGTATGGCTAAATGAGCTGGCAAGATGGAATAAACGCTAGCACGGAGGGTGAATCTGACAGCGACTGTGTAAGCCTGAGAAATCAGAGAAATGATTGCATCTGCACTGATGAGTAAGATTTTCTAGGCCACTGTGGGAATATTGCTTTTTCACCACCACCGAAAAAGCAGATGAGAAAGATTTCACTATTTTCAGACTGTGGTTTGCAGGATAATCTAAAAGTGGATGTTTGGGATTTAATTTAATTTGATTGGTGACGACTTCGGTGCAGCACGTGTCATGCTGCAGAAGACAAAATGAAAAAATGAGGTTCAAAAATCTCACTGTGGCGCATGCAATGGAATATTTAAAAATTATATCAATGAACAGAACATTTCATTGTTGTCAAGATTTTGAGTGTCATCGCAGAAATTCAAAATATCTTTGCAAATAATGAAGTGAGTTAAAAAAATTATATACTGTAAGACCTTGTAGTTTCACCATGAAACCGATGTCTTTGTAGTCTGCAAAGACCTTTAGCTTTTAACTGGTTTTAGGAAGTTTTTGTTAACTGGAAGTATAACATTATCAGCTTTGTAGTATGTCTGAAAAAAGTCACTTATTTTTAAATATATTATATTTTACTTACTATTTGATAATGTATAAAACTTTGAATAAAAAATATGATTCAACCACACAGTTTGTTTAATATTTTTATATTGGCTTCTACAAGACCACATAGTGCTTGCTACCGTGAATACTGTGGCTTCTTTTAAATATTTTCTTGAATGTATCTTCTTTTTTGTTTTGCAAATTTTTCTTCTTGTTTTTGTTTGTTTTTGTTCATTTAGCTCCTTTTTGCATCTTCTTGGTTTGTTCATTTTGTTTATTTTTCCTCCAATTTTAGTAAATTTGTGTTATAATTCATTGTTTTGTTCCTTTTTTTCTGATTTGTTTTCTTTTATTACTTGTTTTTACTATTTTGTACATTTTGCATCTCACATTACTTTCTCCTGATAATTTTGCTAATTTTAAGTCAAAAATACTCACTGGCTTGTTGCATTTTGCTTTGCTTTTTGCCTAAATTTTGTAATTGCTGTAAATTTAATGTTACCTAATTACTGCAGGTTTGCCTTTGTTGGGCAGTTTAGTGGATACCACGTGTGAAAAGGTTTATGTGCTCAAAAGTTCAGTTTGATTTTAGGATATTTGGGAGAAACGAATTGCAGAAATTCAATATAATATTCATACCTTTTTTCCCTTACTGTTTATCCATCCATTTTCTATCCCTTTGAAAAAAAGAATTGATACATCTTCTGCTGTTGTGTGTCTTTAATCCCTCTCCAGCAGCTCATTTGGTTTTGTTCAGTGATGGAAGTAACACATTATAATGAATCAACAAGCATTAACTCAACAAAAAGAAGACATAACTTTCACAGTTGTTACCGATTTTGAAAGGACATGGAGTACTAACAGACTGGTTTCATCAGATCTGTTTATGGCAACTGAAAAACTGCGTGTCACAGACTTAATGACTGCACCCAATGAGGGATCACAGACTCCACGATTTGTTCAACTAACTGAAGCAAGTGAACTCATCAAACTCTGGCCACAGCATCCATGTCTGTGAGAGCGACAGCTGAAATTAACAATGACAAACAGCTCACTGTTGCTGTGGTCTGCAAAGCTATCTGCTCTGACAAATCCAAGATGAAAAAACGGGTACAGCTGTTTGCTATTGTTGTGTTGGTACTCCCACTACTTCCTGTCATGTTTGTCTTCTGATGCTATTTCCTGTGTCCCACCTTGTATTTTTTTATTGGTTGTTGGCAACATGCTTGCAGTCAGGTCACTAATCCGTACAAACTACCCAATTTCACCCAGAGTTGGCTCAAAAAATTCAGACATGTCTGATTGACAACGAATGAGGAGGGGTCGGGTCTGTCCCCCTCACACTAACAGATTTCTGTGACATCTAGTCACGTAGACTGTCCCCAACTAGTGCTGACTTGTTCAGCCTCTGTCCAACTGTGAATTGTGGGTAAAATCAAGAAAAAAATCTTACAGTGTGTCCCCAGATATAATACAATATACTGTTGTTGTTGTTGTTCTCCTTTCAGCTGCTCCCCTCAGGGGTCGCCACAGCGAAATACCAATGATTCGCATGTTTGATCTGGCATAGGTTTTTACAATATACTGTAAGACCTAAAAATGCAAAATCCCCCTTATTCAGTGGCTGCCCACCACCACATACTGTACTCACATCTTCATCATTGATTTGAGTGTAGTGGTCCTTTTGTTGTCCTCATGTGAGCAAAGAATTAAATTTTGATTTCAAAGCGATAAATCCAGTGAGAATTATGAAGTCTGCGCCTCAGCTCTGCTCTTCATGAAAATTAAAATGTGAAATGGAGTAGTTTTTTGACATTCCTAAAGCAATTTGCTTAAAAAAGTACAAATTAGGGTAATGAATGGATGTGAGTTAATGTTTGATTAGAAATGATGTATCACATTGAGTATGGCAGAACAAGTGCCTCTTGTCAACTGTAAAAGAACACTTGTTTAATGCGACGTGTTTATCACGATGGTGTCCGAGAGCAGTGAGTCATCGCACTACAAAACATGATCCAAGAAACGTTCACACTTTATTAGAATATACTGTGTGAGTCCTGTCTCAAAAACTGTACATCAAACACCTATGACCTACTGTCTGGCACTTACTGCTTTTCCCTGAGGGAGCTTATTGTCCATGGTTCACTGTTCATACGGACTACATGGAGATAAAGTACTAAATCGTCCCATTGTCCCAGCAACTCGGGATGTCACCCTAATAGATGTCCCTCAATAAATCTTTTTTGTTCTTCATCGAAGGAAATTGAGTGCCTCACTTTGACTGCATGGGTGACATTGTCCTTTTAACGAGTGGCAGGTTGGATCTGAAAGACAAAGCAAATATGGAAATTCTCCTAAAGGTACAAAGTGCTCTCTCCTGCGTGATCTTGTCTGTCAGCAGCTTCTACGGTCATTGAGTGAATGAAGTGGTCATGCGTGGTCTTTATTGTTAAGAGGAAGACTGACAGCTTCAGCCTCATCCTGAATGAACTGTCTGCAGGATTGTCAGCCTTCTGCTCTCTGTGAGACAAAATCCTCTGAAAAGAACCACCTGTCAAAACACTCAATCCGTCTGTGAAGGCAGAAGGTGAGAGGAAATCCCTGGAAACACCACTTTAGGTCACGTCGTTAAAAAGTGTTGCCACTGTCTTGTTACACAGTTGTTTTTTTTACATTGTACACACACAAAAGAGACATTTCCATGATGCATTCATTGTGCATGCTGAGCTGATTCTTTTCTTGAGGCCTAGAACAAGTATGTGATTGCAGATTCAATACACTACTCTGGTGAACTCTTATGGACTAGAGCAGGCTATGAACCGCTCTCTTTGAGTGAACTGAAAATGCACTGAGAGGGCATGTCTTCACCAAGGCCATAGTGTAATTCCATTAAAAACTCAAAAGCACTAGGAGAGCATTGACCTCTGCCGAGGCAGCTGATTTCCCCCCTGTTGGTAGTGTTCTGTATCACCAGATCTGAACATTGCCTGGATCCAGATCAAACTTTGCTGTGTAGTAGAACCTATGGTATGATGTTGTTCTGCCAATTTTGTGGGTATTATATATGGAGTTACAGGTTAATTCAGTCCACAAAGAGTAGAAAAAGTGTATAAAAACTGAAAAATTATATAAAATCTAGAAATTCAACACTTTCTGTTTTTTTTCCTTCCCTCCTTACTGATGTGAAAACAGGCATCTCTGGCACATTTGTGTCACAATATTTTTTAAAAATTGTGAAGCCTATTAGGGTGGTAAAACTATAATGCAAACTTAAATCCATTCATTTCCTCATGTGGTTCTGTATACGTACGTATACATCAATGTCCACACTTGGACATTGATTCACTCATCACTGCATTTTCAATCTCATTATGGGTTTTCAAGCTCATGTACAGTAGAAGTTACATTTTAATAGATAAGATTTCTTTTGTGTTTTGTGCATGAGGGATTTAGAAGATGCAGGACTGCACCGACAGTCGGTGATTGGGCCGTCGGGAAAAGTTTCTCATTTGAAGATACTGTGTAGTTTGTGGTGTTGGAAAACTAACTAGTAGCTGGTCATTTGTAGTGGTTCTCTATACCTGATTAGACAGGCGACCTGCCAGTCAACACAGCTTACAACCTCATAGGTGCATGAGCTCATACACTCATTTCTGGAGTTGAGAACAGTTGCAAAGGTAGCTACGAGGGAGCTAGCAACTGCAGCGTATCTAACCACAGGAAAATCAAGGAGGGTCTGTACTTCAGACTTTCAACAACTGGTACAATAATAATAATAATGGATTGGATTCATATAGTGCTTTTCAAGTCTCCATCTCAAAGCAGTTCCACTGAATTTGCACCAGTGGCCTCTCGGACCTGCACCGCACATTCATAAAAGGCAAGGTGGGTGAAGTGTCTTGCCCAAGGACACAACGACAACAACTGGGATGTAGTGGGATTTGAAGGTTTTTGGACAACCCACTTCACCTCCTGAGGCACTGCCGCCGTGTTGACTGACAGGTCACCTGTCAAGTCATTTACAGTGGTCCACCAGAAATGATTAGCTAGTAGCTAGTTTCCCAACATTGTAGACTGCACCTCTATGCTTTAACGTCCTAAGACCCGAGCTGTTATTTGATATGGATTTTTTTATTTCTCTTTGATATTTGGGGTTATTGGAACCTGATAAGTATAAGTCTAGCATCATCTTTTGACGTGAGAAAAATTATGTCAACATTAAAGTCAGCTTTGTGTAAGAGTGCAAAACTCTTTAGCAGTTTTTTTTTTTCCTGATTGCTTTTGCATTCACTAATAACACATACAAACATTTTGCATATCTTTTGAAAATCACAGTGCAAAATGTGTTGTCCATACATGTGGACGCCAGGACCTTAGGGTTAAGATTTAGGCAATACACAAGCTTTGAAAAACGTTTAAATACGAATAAATATGTTTTTTGTCTTTTTAACCAGACAACTGACCTTGGACTTTTTCTTGTATTCACTTACTATATGTTTTAGTATCTCTAACCATAATATAAGAAACATAATTAAAATGTGTCATGAATGATTAAAACACAATAAGAAGGACGCCTATAAACATTATTAAAAATATATTTTCAGATTTCCTCACTTATGGTCATGAGCTTTGGGTCATGACTGAAAGAACAAGATCTACTATACAAGCGGCTGAAATAAGTTTCCTCCAGGGTGGCTGGGCTTTCCCTTAGAGGTAGGGTGAGGAGCTCAGGCATCCGGAAAGGACTCCGAGTAGAGCCACTGCTCCTCCGTGTCAGGAGGAGCCAGATGAGGTGGTTTGAGCATCTGGCCCAGATGCCTCCTGGATGCCTCCTTGAAGAGGAGACCCCGGGTAAGAACCAGGACACGCTGGAGGGATTATGTCTCTTGGCTGGCCTGGGAATGTCTTGGGGTCCCCCCAGAAGAGCTGGATGAAGTAGCCGGGGAGAGAGAAGTCTGGGCTTCCCTGCTCAAGCTGCCGCCCCAGCGACCCGACTCCACGGAGAAGCGTGCAAGGATGGATGGAACATATTTTCAGTTCAAAAACTGGTTTGCCGAAATTTAGACAGTGTAATCTGGAGAACCCTAGTGAGTGACAGGCCATCTCAGATAGATACAGGTTATTATGTGCAGAAGCAACAGGTTGAAACAATCTGATTTTATTTTCTCTCTTTTCCTTTACAGAGTTGCATTCCTGTCCAAATGGTCACTGAGTTTTTTTTACAGCGCAGATGTTCATTGTGATGCTTTGTTGAGCTTTTTCCACAGTGGATTGCTTTATTTACTTCACACTTTGTACAAATGGGTGCTCATATTTAAGCCTGATTCCACATTTTCACAGTTAACCCCAAATGGACATAGACATGCTCATAATTGTCTCGTTGCACAGCACATCAATACATCCTTCTGTTCTACCTCTGTTTAGAGCTGCCAACAAAAGGATTAAGTGAAGTTCAATAATTGTCTGTAGTGAATTGTCCTCATTGTTGGAGTACCATACTCAGTTATACATGTGGCTGTTTGTTGTGCCTGCTTTGACAACTGCAGTCATATCTCCTCATCCGCAAATAGCAGATAACTTGGCTGTGAATTAGAAGTGAATACTTTCTCTTCTTAAGTTTTGATCATTTAATTTATCGAATTGTTCATTTTCTTGATGATATTGTTTATTTTGTAGATTATTTGCAGCTTTATCTTCATTTTTTCTTCACTATACAGTTCATTTTTTCTTCTTGTTGTCGATTTTTTTCTTATTTTGATGTATTATAAATATATAATATTATAAAACCACAGGAGCTGCTGCACAAAGCAGTAGGATTAGAAATCTTTAGTATGTTTCCTCCCATAATAAACAGTAATGCAGTCTAAAGCTTGCTTTACTTGAATGAGTGGATTTCCAGGTTTTTATGTGAGAGAGATTTTGCCTTTAAAACCACATGTGTTACTTATTTTCATATGTGAAACATACTGAACCTGTCATACTTTGAAGTAGGAGGTCAAGCCACCCCACTTGTGTTATGTAACATCTGTTGTCCTACTTTGAAATGAGTCAGGCCTCCAGGCCAAACAGGCAGAAAGGCACTGTCCACAATTGATAAACAGACAGTTGCCTCTCAAGGTTCGGACTATTGCCTCGTATGCTGCGCACTCTCAGCGCCTGTGGGGGTGCCCTACATTATGCCACGTCTCACTTTGTGGGTCACAATGCGTGGATGGGTGATCTGGCCTCAGGGTGGAGTTTGAGGTATAAAGGTAGCTGAGTCAACTCTTTTTCTTAAGTCTTCTTTGTGTCAAGCTGACATATACATGACTGCTTCACTATGCATGCTTATATATACTGTATAAAAAAAAAAAAGAATGCATCTGTGGTAACCGAAGCCTGAGTGTTTCTTTAGTCCACTCCTCGACAAATAAAATTCTACAGCTGTTTTTAAATGCATGTTGCATTTTTACTGCTTTAAAGCTGACCTTCTTGTGTGCACGGTTTATTGACTTTCATTCTAGAGTAATAGAAATGTCATGTACATTTTGACATAACTTTTCAGACTGAGGTCACACATGTTGAAGTGGCACATATCAGAATTTAAAAGTCATAAGTAGTATGAGCAAAAAGATCATACTTTTACTTGCAGTGTGAACATAGTCTAGACCAGGGGTGCTCATTACGTCGATCACGATCGACCGGTCGATCTCGAAGGTAGTGTTGGTAGATCGCATGACATTTAAA